>CM069133.1:146999746-147200868 GCA_035221665.1 Okamejei kenojei
GGTCGACACGTGGTCCCAGGAGGTCACTGTAACTCTCCTTCATGCTCGAGGGAAGTTCCCACATACTCGCGGCCTCAGTTTGGTCGAGGAAAAATGTTCAGCATGCAGAAACATTTTCCGTGAGTAAAAGTTGGTCGGCATGGTTCTTTTGAACTCATAATGCAGTGGAGTGGGGTTGTTATGTAGTTTTAGACAGTGGAGGGCAGCCGTAGGCAATCTCCTTTGTGTACCGAGCATTTTAATTGGCTCATTGGAGTTTTCAGAAACAAGGAAAACCGACCGGTAATGTTAAATTCACGCCAAACTTTATTAAAAGTTGTCTGGCTTCTTAAAAGTGTCTCCCTCCCTTCTCCCCCTTTCTCCCCCTTTCTCCCCCCTTTCTCCCCCCTTCTCCCCCCCCCCCCCCCCCCCCCCCCGTGCTCTCTAAAGGACTTACTGTACACTGTGCCAGCCGTCTTATACATTCCTGTTCATCGCGGGTGTCAATTTCAGACAGCGCTCCCCCGCTTTCCTAGGCCCCCCTTTGTGATATATGTGTGTGTGTGTGTGTGTGTGTGTGTGTGTGTGTGTGTGTGTGTGTGTGTGTGTGTGTGTGTGTGTGTGTGTGTGTGTGTGTGTGTGTCCGTGTGTGTGTTGACGGTCGATCCAGCTCGAGGTTTTTCAGGCGAGTGCCCTCGAGCTTGAAGTTCGAAGACAGTCGCTGAAAAGTTGCATTAGTGGGACAGGCCCCTAAAACAGCTCCCAAAGGAAGTCATGACTTTGGAGGTTAGCAATGGAAGAATGAGCATGCAACTTAAAGCATATTCTGGAAATTCCAATCAACAGCGAATGAATTTTATATTCCCTTTCCTCATCAAATCAGTAGGGACAGATAAAGGAAAAACTAAATGTCATAGTATTATGTAGAGATTTACAGTGTAAAGGGAACACATTTGGTCACCACTTCCAGCCATTATAAGAGATAAAGGTGAGGAATAGATTGATAATCCTGCATCAATGTTTCCAAGTGGAACTCTTCCAAGAGACCATAAGGTTCTCATTAAAAATCCTCTCGCATTCTCCCATGAAATGCACACTATGTCAACCCGTTTACATTGAAATAGTTAAAATATCTCCATTAACTATAAATCAATAAACATGTACAGATCCATGCACACGCTCTTTGCTAAACAGCAAGCAACCCCTGATTAAGCTGATAAAGTACATAATATCTATTTACATTTGAATTATTCTTCCCTAATTTAAAGAAGAACAGCTGGGAGACATCACCATGAATAAGTTGTCATGTCCTTAAATCTGGATGGAAATCTCAAATTCAATTTGCTGGAGGCATTTCTTTTTTGCTCTTTCTTTCTCCGGTGGAGTGGTTCGCATAGGTTTAGTTTAGTTTAGCTTAGAGATACAGCGCAGAAACAGGCCCTTTGGCCCACCGGATCCGCGCCGAACAGACTCACGCCTATTAACATTATCCTTCACCTACTAATGACAATTACATTTTATACCAAGCCGATTAACCTACGTACCTGTATGTCTTTGGAATGTGGGACGAAACCGAAGATCTAGTAGAAAACCCACGCAGGTCACGGGGAGAACGTACAAACTCCATACAGACAAGCACCCGTAGTCGGGATCGAACTCGGATCTCCGGCGCTGCATTCGCTGTGAGGCAGCAACTCTACCGCTGCACCACTGTGCCTATTGAGGACTTGAACGAATACGCCACAGTCGTTACAGACTTCATTAAGAAATGTGTGGAGGACTGCATCCCTACAAAAACCTTCCGAGTGTTTCCCAATCAGAAACCTTGGATCAACTTTGAGATCCGCACTCTTCTGAACACCAGACACCGGGCATTCATGTCTGAAGATACAGTGGTCTACACGAAGTCCAGATACAACCTTGGTAAGGCCATCAAAAAGGCCAAAAGGGACTTCTGCTCCAAGCTGGAGGATGAGACAGATGTTCGGCAGCTGTGGCGGGGCCTGAATGCAATCACCTCCTACAAGGCAAAACCAGGAGGCAGCTCGGATGTCGACGAAACATTACTCCCTGATGAGCTCAATGCGTTTTACGCACGCTTTGATAGGGAGAACACCGATGTGCCTTCCCGAGCCCCCATTCGCTGTGATGGTATTTCAGTCTCAGTCACAGAGGCCGACGTCAGGAAATCCTTCAGAGGGGTGAACCCTCGAAAAGCATCTGGACCTGATGGCATACCCGGTCGTGTTCTAAAAACCTGTGCGGACCAATTGGTCCGGACATTTTCAACCTCTCACTCCTGAGGTCTGAGGTACCCACCTGCTTCAAAAGGGCATCAATTATACCAGTCCTCCTTGACGTGCCTCAATGACTATCGACCTGTGGCACTAATGCCTGTGGTGACGAAGTGCTTTGAGAGGTTGATCATGGCGCAAATCAACTCCAACCTCGACAAATACCTGGACCCACTGCAGTTCGCTTACCGCCACAACAGATCAATGGTGGATGCGATCTCGCTGGCCCTCCACTCCGCTCTGGACCACATGGACAACAAAAACACATATGTCAGGCTGTTATTCATCGATTACAGCTCGGCATTTAATACTATCATCCCCTCCAAGCTGGTTACCAAACTCGCAGAACTGGGTATCTGCGCATCCCTCTGCAATTGGATCCTCGACTTCCTCATTCACAGACCACAGTCTGTTCGTATTGGTTGAAATGTGTCAGACTCGATAACAATCAGCACGGGAGCACCTCAAGGCTGCGTGCTCAGCCCCCTGCTGTACTCACTCTATACTCATGACTGCGTAGCCGGTCATAGTGCGAACTACATCATCAAGTTTGCTGACGACAACACTGTTGTGGGACGTATCACTGATGGGGATGAGTCGGAGTACAGAAGAGAGATCGAGCGACTGTCCATATGGTGCCAGCACAATAACCTGGCCCTCAACACCAGCAAAACCAAGGAACTGATTGTGGACTTTGGAAGGAGTAGGATGGGGACCCACAGTCCCGTTTATATCAACGGGTCGATGGTTGAAAGGGTCAAGAGCTTCAAATTCCTGGGCGTGCACATCTGTGAAGATCTTTCCTGGTCCGAGAACACTGATGCAATTATCAAGAAAGCACATCAGCGACTCTACTTCCTGAGAAGATTACGGAGAGTCGGTCTGTCAAGGAGGACTCTCTCTAACTTCTACACAGTAGAGAGCTTGCTGACCGGTTGCATCGTGGCTTGGTTCGGCAACTTGAGCGCCCTGGAGAGGAAAAGACTACAAAAAGTAGTAAGCACTGCCCAGTCCATCATCGGCTCCGACCTTCCTTCCATTGAGGGGATTTATCGCAGTCGCTGCCTCAAAAAGGACATCAAGGACCCACACCACCCTGGCCACACACTCATCTCCCTGCTGCCTTCGGGTAGAAGGTACAGGAGCCTGAGGACTGCAACGACCAGGTTCAGGAATAGCTACTTCCCCACAGCCATCAGGCTATTAAACCTGGCTCGGACAAAACTCTAAACATTAATATGTTATTTGGAATTTATCAGTTTATTTATTCATGTGTGTATATATTTATATAATGGTATATGGACACACTGATCTGTTTTGTAGTCATTGACTACTATGTTCTGTGTGCTGAAGCAAAGCAAGGATTTCTTTGTCCTATCAGGGACACATGACAATAAACTCACTTGAACTTGAACTTGAAGATAATCTGCATTTAAGGAATTTCTTTCCATATGTCAAACGTATCATTTTATTAACTTGCTGAAGATTTCAAGTGTTGTCGTTCACATTTATTGTCCCATGCACCATTAAGGTACAGTGAATATGAGTTGCCATGCAGCCATACAATGTTGAATATATAAGCCACCTTTAGTTCTTTTCTCTAGATCATTATTTAACCTGACTGAATTCCCTGAAGAAATTCAAGTGCGGAGGATAAAAGTATGGATGGAAATGAGGCAGAATTTCAGAGTCTGGGGATTTTTGTCCTTGCTTCATTTTAAGAAATAAAAGCAGTGTATCATAAACGGTGGACATTTGAGCGGATCTACAAATTGAACTTTCTAAAGAAAGGTGATTCAGAGGACAGAATGCATGTACATATGTACATATGCATGGGAGAGTGGACATGCTTAAGCGTGTATGTAAATGTAGGAGTGTGTATGTGTGCATATTATATTTCTCTGCAGCATGAAAGTCCACAAATACCAAAAGGCTGATGAATAAAATAAAATTAACAACCTTTTAAGATATCAGTGGTATAATTCCATGTGTGCTAATTCTCTTGTAATGCTGGACTCAAGTAATATTTTATAATTGCAAATAGAGGGGTCATACATGAGTACAAGAAGATGAGAGCTGGAGTAGGCCACCTAACTCCCCGGGCTTCCTTGTTTAGGAAGGAACTGCATATGCTGGTTTACACCAAAGATAGACACAAAATGCTGTGGTAACTCAGTGGGACAGGCAACATCTCTGGATAGAAGGAATGGGTGACATTTCGGGTCGAGACCTTTCTTCAGACTGAAGATTTTTTTTTTAATACTGGAAATATTATTTCAGACTGAAGAATGGTCTTGACCCAAAACGCCACCCCATCCTGAGATGCTGCCTGTTCCGCTGAGTTACTCCAACATTTTGCGACTATCCCCAGATGTCTTAGAAACATATAAACATAGAAACATGGAGATTAGGTGCAGGAGGAGGCCATTTGGCCCTTTGAGCCAGCACCGCCATTCATTGTGATCATGGCTGATCGTCCTCTATCAATAACCCGTGCCTGCCCTCCCCATATCCCTTGATTCCACTAGCCCCTAAAAAAGAGCCCCTAGTCTTGGTTCATTTAATATGATCATGACTGCTCTCCCCCAAGCCTCAACTCCTCCTCTGTGCTTGTTGCTCCATGATTGGAAATAGTTTCTTCTTGAGTTTCCCGATCTTTCTCCTTATTAAACAAATCATATCATCCAGCCTCCAGGGTGGTGGGTATATAGAATGAGCTGCTGCTGGAGGTAGTTGAGGTAGAAATTATAACAACATTTAAAAGACAATTGGGCAGGTACATGGATAGAAAGTATTTAGAGGGATATGGGCCATATACTGGCAGGTGGAACTAGTGTAGACTAGTGTAGTGTAGATGGGGCACCTTGGTTGGCATTGGCAAGCTGGCCTGAAGCATCTGTTTCGGTGCTGTATGTCTCTATGACTCTGAAGAGGAAGGTTGAGAACCGACAATCCTGTCCATATCAATGGGACGATGGTGAAGTGAGTCAAAAACATCAAATTCCTGGGCGTGCATATTTCCGAAGACCCATATTTCCTGGACCCATCACCCTGATGCAATTATAAAGAAAGCACATCAGCGCCTCTACTTCCTGAGAAGATTACGGAGATTCGGTATGTCAAAGAGGATTCTCTTGAACTTCCACAGGTGTACAGTAGAGAGCATATTGACCGGTTGCAACAAGGCCTGGACCGGCAGCTTGAACGTCCAGGAGCGGAAAAGACTGCAGAAAGTTGTGACCACTGCCCAGTCCACCACCGGCCCTGACCTCCCCACCATCGAAAGGATTTATTGGAGTCGCTGCCGCAAAAAGGCAGCCAACATCATCAGAGACGCCACACCATCCTGGCCACACGCTCATCTCACCACTGCCACATGAAGGTATCAATAATGTGGGTAGGACTAAGAAGGTACAGGAGCCTGAGAACTGTGACGTCCAGGTTCAGAAACAGTTCTCCCCTGCAACCATCAGGCTATTAAACACCACAACCTCAAAAGCTCGGAACTACAATAGACCATTATTATTGAACTTGTTTCTCTCTCTGGTTTATCTTGTCTACTGTGTATTATCTATTGACTCTAAAAAAATCCAGTATAGAAAATAAGAGATTTACCACCCTCTGAGAGAAGAAATTCCTAAATATCTCAGTTTTAAATGCTGGACCTCTAATATCATCACAATATTAGCTAACCCAATTCAGCCCATGTGGAGTTCTTTTAAGGCATTCCAGTAGAAACATCTCAACATTTACCATGCCTTGCTCTCCTAGGAGCTTATATGTTTACTTCTAAACTCCGAAGAATATAGATCCAACTTCTTTAGCTTCTCGTCATAGGACAAAACCTCATCTCAGGGATCTCTTGCAGTGCCTCTAATAAACTCCACAAGTGGGCTGGATCAGGGTGGGAGTAGATGTCCATGCCAGAGATGCTGTTTGAATTATTGAAACTGGGCATTTTATGTGTTTCAAATATTTGATCATCAATAAGGACACCTAGATGGGTAGGCAGAGGGGACAGTGTACCAAGTGAAAAGGAAAATTAAATTAAAAAGGAGGAAGAATTAGCAAGATTATCTAGTTGAATTAAAATGCAAAGTGACTTCCTTCATATTCACAGAAAAAAAGATTACAACCAGCTATTCGGGTGTAGACTCCAGAGGCTGGGCAAAAGAGTTAAGGGCCTGTTCCACGTAGACAACTTTTTAGGCGAGTGCAGGAGACTCATGGTCGCTACATGTTCGCTGTTGGTCTCTGGTGAGTCTCCTTCATGGTCGCGAGGAGTTCGCGCATTCTGGGAACTAGTCGCGGCCTCAGAATGGTCGCCGCAATTTTTTCAACATGTAATCTGCGACCAAAAATTGGTCGCCATGGAGAAAATCGAAAATCCTGTAGTCGTAGGTGCAGTTGTAGTGTGGTCGCCGTGTAGTTGTAGATAGTCGACGTAGTCGTAGGTAGTTTTAGTTAATCGCCTTTGCTGACCGTTCATTTGTATTGGCTCATTGGGGAAACTAAATGTAAGCATGAGTTTTCAGAACCAAAGATAACCGACCGGTAATGTTAAATCCCCGCCGAACTTCACAGCTGTGTATCTCTGGCTTATTAAAAGTTGTCTGGCTTCATAAAAGTGTCTCCACTCCTTCTCCGCATCCCCCCTCTTTTAAAGGACTTACCGTACACTCTGTTAGCCGTCTTAACCTTCCTGTTCATCACGGTATGTGTCTTTATCACCTTGGCTTTGCACCATGTGAATTTGCTTGCCCAGGCCCCAGCCTTTGCGACGTGTTTGTGTGTGTTCCACTTTGACAGTCGCCATTCCAGTTCCTGGTTTTTCAGGCGAGTGCCGGAAACTTGACAGTCGCCGGCGGTCCGCTGAAAAATCGTCTAAGTGGGACAGGCCCTTGAGGATCTCTTGTTGCAGGATCTTGTCTTAGCCCACTTACTCTATAGTCAAGCAGCCATGGGAGGTGGCTTCACTGGGAGTCAATAGTAGGAAATGTTTGACGATATTTATGCAGTGCAACTGGAAGATTACCAGCAGAACATGAAAAAGGCATTATAATAGTATTTCCTTGATTAACTCTGTAGCCATGAGCTTGAATCCCCAAAATTGGGATGCTTGCCCATTGCCAGGGTTTAGGACATCCCCTTACTGCTGGAGAGGAACATGTTCTTGCAAAGAAAATAATCCATTGGTATAGTTCATAAAGGTATCAATAAGGTGGGTAGGACTAAGATTAAGATACTTCTGACGGAGTACAAGCAGTTGGAGATTAAATTAAAAAGTAGGAATATCTAGGTAATAGACTCTGGATACCAGCTGAAACACATGCATATTGATGTAAGGAAGAATTATCAAAGAGCAATGTACAATTGGAGAAAGATTGAGCCAAAGTCTAGTTTGAGAGAAATTAGGTCAGTTTATAGGACATGGGAACCAGGACTGGAGAAATTACTGTTCTATTGGGTCTGCTACACTGGAATTGACCTGAGACCAATGTCCCAGAAAAGGAAATTACAGCAGGAAAGAAAGTTGTGGAAAAGATTTAAATGTAAGAAGGGTCAAAGCAATGGTGTGGATAGACAACTTGGGTAATGGTAGCCTGAGTGTGGTAGGAAGGAAGAAATCTGTCCAACTGCAAATGAGGAGGTGATTGTCATTGGAAACTGAATATTTGTGGGGGGGGGGGGGGGGGGGGGGGGGGGGGGGGGGGGGGGGGGGGGGGGCTTAGGTGGGGCGACTTAACATTTCAGAAGGAAACAGAGAAGGCAAAGCAAGCCAGATAGCTCTGTTAACATGAAGTGAGAAATGATCTTGGGATCCATATATAGAATGCAATTGAAATAATGGAGGCTTATAAGATGGGTAATTAAATATTTGTTGGTGTCTTTAATCTTCATGTAGATTGCACAAATCAAATTGGCAAGGATATGGGCAAGAGCATAGTGCCTGCTCAGCATGTGCTTCTTATAACAATATTTACTGGAACCATCCAGGCAACAAGCCATTTGAGATCCGGTCATTTGTGATGAGGCAAGATTCATAGAAAATCTCATAGTGAAGTTTCCTCCTCCGAAGAGTTATCATTACGTATAAAATTTCAAATTTAGTTTGAGAACAAGAAACCAGGTTTGACCAATGGTCTTAAACTTAAATAAGGGCAGTCATGGTGACTTAGCGGTAGAGTTGCTGACTTACAGTGATTGCGATGCCAGAGACCCGAGTTCGATCCTGACTACTGGTGCAGTCTGTATGGAGTTTGTACATTCTACCCGTGACCTGTGTGGGTTTTCTCTGAGATCTTCGGTTTCCTCCCACACTCCAAATACATACAGGTAGGTTAATTGGCTTGGTAAATGTAAAAACTGTCCCTAGTGGGTGTAGGATAGTGTTATGGGCATGTCCCTCTTAGGGGACATTTTAGGCGACTGCAGGAGACTATGCAGTCGCCACATGGTTGCCACATGTTCGCGGGCGGTTGCCGGGGAGTCGCCTTCTTGGTCGTGAGGAATTCCCACATTTTGGGAACTAGTCGCGGCCTCATCATGGTTGCCAAAAATTTTTCAACATGTTAAATTATTAGCGGTGACTAGAAAGAAGTATCCATGGAGATTGGCGAGAATTCTTGAGCCGTAGGTGGGTCGCATGGCGGTCCTAGTGGGTTGCCAGGAGGTCGAAGGTTCTCGTAGGTTGGAGCCGGTGCAGACCGTTGAATTTCATTCGCTCATCGGGGGGAAAAAAGGTAAGCGGTAGTTTTCAGAACCAAGGAACCGACCGGTAATGTTAAATGTCCGCCGAACTTCACAGCCCTGTATCTCTGGCTTCTTAAAAGTTGTCTCTACTCTCTCCCCCTCCTTCTTCACCCCGCTTCTTCCCCCCTCTTTTAAAGGACTTACCATACACTGTGCTTTAGCTGTCTTAATTACAGCGCCAACCTTCAGCAGTGTGTGTGTTTGCACCGTGGGAATTTTTTAGACAGCGCTCCCCTACTTGCCCTGGCCCCCACCTTTGCGATGTGTTTGTGTGTGTGTGTGTTCCGCTCTGACAGTCCCCATTCCAGTTCCCGGTTTTTCAAGCGACTGCCGGCAACTTGACAGTAAAGAAGTATGGAAACATGAAACTGCAGATGCTGGTTTACCAAAAATGACACAAAATTCTGGAGTAACTCAATGGGTCAAAGAGAATCTCTGGAGAACATGGAAAGGTAACTTCTTGGGTTGGGGCAATTCTTCCGATATTGTTGGGGGGAGAGTGGGGGCCGGGTGAGGGGGAGAGGGAAGTGGGAAGCTGGAACAGAGAGGGGCAGGACAAAACCTGGCAGGTAATAGGTTGTTACAGGGTAGGGTTTGTTTTCGATAAGCAAATATTTAGACAGAGGCTAAAGATGAAAAGACAAAAGCCGTGAGACCAAAGGCTTGAAGAGTTGTGAACTTGGAATATCGAGGAAGAAATATATTGAAGGGGAAGGGGAGGAGAGAAAAAATGTACAAACTGACTACATTGGGTTTTCCCTCTGTAGCCTCCTGTACATCAGTGAGACCAAGCGTAGACTCAGCAATCGGTTTTTTTCTGAATACTGTGCACAGTCCACAAGGTCTTTTCATCTCTGGCCCTTTGTCTCACCACCTGTCTATCAAACACTCTCCACAACTATTACCTGCCAGACTGTCCTCCCCCTCCTCTATCTTCCTCTTCTTCTCCACAGTTAGTCTGAAGAAGGGTCTTGACCTGAAACACCGCCTATCCATGTTCTCCGGATATGCTATCTGACCCACTCAGTTATTCCACTTGGTGTCATTTTTTGTCATACATGTATGGTGCCAAAGTAGGATAAAATGGATTGGCAATATAAATTAAAAGGCAATATGAGAGATAATCTGTACCAGACATTTAAGAAGATCTCACACATGAAGAATTAAAAAAACAATCCTTTTGTGGATAATTAAGAAAGTTAAAGATAATTTCAATTGGAAAGAAATAATACATTGTGGCAAAGGTTAATGGTAGGCCAGGAAAATACAACAATGTTAGAAACTAGCAATGGATGACTGAAAAAAGAGGAACAAAGACGATAATGAAAGGAATTTCTAAAGAAATATGAAAAGATGATAAAGGTGCACAAAAAATGACAGGAGAGACCTTGATACTTGGAGGCTGAGAATGGAGAATTAATAACGGGAAATACACAAATGGAAAATAATTGAACAAATGATACTCTAATTTGAAGAGTAGAACAATGGGACTACTGTGGTTGCTTTTTAATATTTCTGATGTGATTTTGTTTTGCAATTTATACCTTTTTATCTCTATCCCCAATTTACTTTGGATTCTGGTTGGGGTGAGTTAGTTTTCCATCTTGCATTATTCTTTCCTATAACCTGAGAAAGGTACATCTTGCTGACCTATTTAGACACTCGCTTACTGTATTTAGCACTAATATCGATTTCCACTCCTCTGGGTTGTACACATAGTTCCCTCTCGTTTCAACATTATGCCCGGAGATATTGCATGAAAACATAGCACATCATGTTTTTGATGTCAAACTGATTGGTTGGGTAATAAAACAATCAATACATCACAGTCACCAGAATTAAAAAATTATAAACACTGCATATGTTATAAAACATTTTGCGGACTGAAAGCAATAATTAACTTTGACTGATCCTTATTAATCAATTATTGATTTTCAGCCTGTAGTGAATTTGTGTAAAGGAATTAAAAAATGCACTAATTAAGGTCTGCTGATGAGGAGCTCAAGGATCCAGTTGCAATGGGAGGAACAAAGGCTCTGGTCTTGAAGGTTGATGAAGTGTTTGGAGGGAATGAGAGTGTTGAACACTGAGCTGTATCAATGTATAGTAGGGAATCCTATTATCCAGATGGTCCCGAATAGAGTGGAGAGTGAGTGAGATAGCATCTGCCGTTGACCTGTTGGGGTAATTGGCCAATTGAAGTGGATCCAGGTCGTTTGTGAGGCAGGAGTTGATTCCTTTAATATCCAAAAATCCTTGATCCAAATCAAGGCACTGCCTTGAAAAAAGGCTCAGTGACTCAAACTCTTGGATAGAAAATCCAAGGATTTACTGAAATATGGTGCAGAAATGTCTTATTTCAGTCATGAATGAGCTTAGCTTCCAATTTTGAGACAGAGATATTTAGTCCTGAACACCACAGCCAAAGAACATTTAACCCACATCTACCCTCTAAAGCCCCTTAAGAACTTTGTATGTTTCAATGTGATCACCTCTTATTTTTCTAAACGTATTCTACATAATCTTTCCTCTAACGAAAAGTTTGCCATCCCAGAATTCAATCCGATGGAATTTCACTGCAGTCTCTTTTTGCAAGTCCATCCTTCTTTGGATATATAAAATATTATGCATACGGACTCCAAATGAACCAATATAATAGTGAGATTAAATGAGAACTTACCAGTTCGAAGTTTGATCTGTATTTTATGAGGAGTTACGATGAGGGATTACATGAAGACCCCGTCCAGCACGCATGCGCGACATTCTTCAAAGCAGCGGTGTGGATTCACAGAAAAAACACACCAATTGAAATAAAAATAGTAAAGAAAAAATAAGAACTTAATTACCAGTTGATCTGTATAATAGAGGGTGGGAGCGGAGGGCACGTAATCCCTCATCGTTACTCCTCATAAAATACAGATCAAACTTCGAACTGGTAAGTTCTCATTTAATCTCACCATTTTATTTCGGAGTCACGTGTGTGACTACGTGAAGACTTCAAAGCTCTGTGATTCCGAACCGTGTACCAGCTCATGCTTCACTCACTGTCTGAAGACGTTAGAGGGAGGAAGTATGTTATCACAATCAACAATAACCTGTTTGTGAACAAAAAAGGTTTATTAATGACAACAAAAAACAGAGAGCTCCCCCGGGCTTAAATTAAATATTATCTGCAGACTCCAAAATTCTGTCTACAAATGTAGCAGGTTCCGCCAGCTGCTTATTATAAAACCTTTGGAAGGTTCTTTCCGAGGACCATCCTGCTCTGGCCAGAATATGGTCCATAGGCACATCCATTCGCCTAGCCGCCGATGTAGATGCAGCCCTGGTGGAGTGAGATTTGTAAACATTAGCATTGACTCCCGCGCACTTAAGCACCTGCTTGAGCCACCTTGAAATGGTTTGGCTCGTCACTTGACCATGAGGCTTCTTGTGGCTTATCCATAAGGCTTTTTCTCTCCCTCTTAAGTTGTATGTTGTGTCTATGTAATTTGCGAGATGGGTCTTGGCACACAGCTGTGGGTCAGATGAATATGCCCGGAACTCCATGACTGGAGGCGTGGTACCTGGTCTAGTTTGTTTGACCAGTCCCTGAATATGGAATGTGAAACAGTCCAATGACTCTGTCATGCTGTCCAGCCTCAGAAGGTGGAGGGACTGTACCCTTTGAGCTGACACTAGTGCCATGAGCATGACTGATTTCAGAGTAAGTTGTTCCAGCGTGAGTGACCTGGGTGGTGGCCATCCCCTAAGGTACGTCAGCACAATGCTGACATCCCAGATCTGAGTGTACCTTGGTCTGGGGGAATTAGTGTTAAAAAATGCCCCTCATGATTTTGACCACTAGTGGATGGGACCCCAAAGCCTGTTGTCCTGCTGCTGGAACCAAATAAGCTGACAACGCACTGCTGGCTGTATTGATGGCACTGTAGCTGAGTCCTTCCCGATGTAATCCAACCAGGAACTCCACAACACTGGTGGCTGTAGCTGTTGAGTAGGTAGTTCCTGTTTTGGAGCAATACCGTTCTCATTTCCTTATGTTGGTCAGGTATTGTCTCCTGGTGGACTCCCGGTGGGATGCGGTCATCATGTTGATGGCGTCCTCAGACAGTCCCAGGCCCAGTAGAGGTCTTTTTAGAATCGACAAGCCAGGAGATTGACTCTGTCATGGCACGGGTGACTAATGCCTGACACTGGGTGGATTAATAATTCTGGACTTCTGGGGAATTCCAACGGTGTTTCGACAGCCATGTCGAGGGCCACTGGGAACCATGGCTGTGTAGGCCAGTCGGGTATTATCAAGATTCCTGAAGCGGAATCCAATTGAATCTTGCGTAATACGCGACTGAACAGGCAGAAGGGAGGAAAAGCATAACAGAACATTTTCCCCTAATGCAGCGTGAATGCATCAACTGCTGCTGCCTCAGGGTCTGGTTCCCAAGTGACATACGTTGGTACCTGGTGATTCAGCCTGGATGCAAATAGATTGATATCTGGTGTGCCATATTGCTTTGTAATTTCAGCAAATACTTTGGGATTTAACATCCATTCGATGTTATCGTTAAATTTGCATGACCTGGTGTCTGCCACTGTATTTTGCTTACCTGGTAGGTAAGTTGCTGATAACCAAA
The DNA here is from genome assembly GCA_035221665.1 of Okamejei kenojei. Classification (NCBI taxonomy): domain Eukaryota; kingdom Metazoa; phylum Chordata; class Chondrichthyes; order Rajiformes; family Rajidae; genus Okamejei; species Okamejei kenojei. Next base: position 147,013,404 of record CM069133.1, read on the forward strand.
TATGTCTTTCGACACAACATTGCCAGATTAGGTTGACCAAATTGTCACACGATATCGACTTTACACCACCCATGTGGTTGATATAAGCCACCACCGTGGTATTATCTAATTGCAACCGGACATGTGCATGATGCGTATTAGATGAATATGCTTTTAAACCATAAAACGCACCCAACATTTCTAAGTAGTTGATACCCCGTGTCTGTAGGCAAGATGATTCAGAATTAGTCCATCTGCCCCCTGTGCTGGATTGCATGTTAGTTGCTCCCCAGCCCAAAGCACTGGCATCCGTTTGAATGGTTAATACTGGGTTGGTGATTATTATGGGACTGGAACTGAGCCTAACGTTCCTTGTCCACCATTGTAACTCTGGAATGGATTCAGCAGTTAAATTCATAACTCAGTCAAAGTGACCTGAGTTTTGCTTTAGTGTGTGCACTTTTTGCTCTTTGCAAATTTTGATAGTGCAAAGGCACAATTTGTACAGCTGGAAAAGCTGCTACCATTTTACCAATAACTCTGGCTACCTGCCTTATGGTTGATTGATGTTTATCCATTAGTTCACTGCAAGATAGTGCCAATTCTGATGCTTTTTCCCCTTCGGCAGAGTTACAATGATGCGAACAGTATCAATCATAAATCCAAGATAGTCCATGGTAGTGGACGGTTGTAAAATTGGATTTATCTGGATGTATGACAAACCTCAAAGTTTCAAACAAACGTTTGGTGGCTGCTACTGCCAAAATAGCTGTCTCCAAGGTTTTCCCTACTATTAAAATGTTGTCTAAGTACGCCATGACTATATGCTTTTGTTTCCTCAATAATGCCAAAGCGGGTTTTAAGATTTTAGTGAACAACCTTGGAGCGGAGGTTAGTCCATTTGGTAAGGCTTTAAATTGCCATAGCTGTTTCATCCAGATTAACTTTAAGTATTTACGATGTTCCTTGTGTATGGGTACTGAGTAGTAGACATCTTTTAAATCAATGCTTGCTAGAAAGTACCCTCTAGAAATCAATAGTCTGGCTGTTTCAAAAGTTTCCATCTTGAAATGTATATACTTAACAGACTTGTTTAAAGTAATTAAGTCAATGATGATGCAACATCCACCATCTTTTTTAGTTTTAGTGAAAATATTAGACACAAATTCCAAAGGTTCATGTTTTGTTCTTTCAATGACACCTTTTGCTAGTAGCCTCATCAGTTCAGCTTGACCCTCTTGTTTCTCTTTGCCTGAGAGGGTGAATACCCTTTGGGGTATATGCTGAACTGGCGGAATGTTTTCATGAACAAAGTCAATTTTATAGCCATGAATGCTGCTGAGTATATACTTGTCATTAGTGATGGATTCCCATGCATCCAAAAACATGTGCAATCTTCCCCCTGTTAGTATAGAGCCCCTACTGCTCATATGCTGAGAGGAACCAGACCCACCTACCTCCATGGTTACTGGTGCTTCTTCTGCCTCTTCACTGGATGATGAGGTCTCTGCTGGGCTGTAGAGGGCTGCTGTTGATGTTGATGTTGATGTTGTTGGGGGTGGCGCATTTTCCATGGGGTCCGCTCTGGGCCCTGGCCTAAAAAAGGCTTACGGGGAATGGTTGTGGACCCCGAGCTTTCACCAGTCGCATATGGTGGTCGACGACTGGTGGACGCTGTGGGGTACTGCCGCCTGGGTTTGTTAGGTCTGCTCGGTCCCAAACCTGCCCTCACGAGACCAAAGGTCTTGGATTCTTTCCTCTAGGTCTTTCACCTTTTTTCGGAAGGTCCCTTTCCAAAGAGCGGACCCCACACCCAGCAGCTCTTCCTGATCCTGTACACCCTGCGTACTCCGGACATCTTCAGCCAGCGACCCCTCTTCTTCACCAGCCCAGATCTGGTCACTAATGCTGCCTTCAAAAGAAGGTGAAGCAATGGTCAGTGCTGTAAAGGGCACTGCGGGAGTGCCTGAGCTCCCTTGGCGAGGCTGCTGCTGCTCTCTCAGCAGATCTCACTGGAGCAATTGCTCCACAAGCCGTTCCATGCGGCTTAGGCGGCTGCCTGTGCCGCTCTCGAGCGGTGAGGCATCTTCATCCGAATCGTCAGATACTACCGCCCGGTTCTGGCTGCAGGTACCTCCAGCCCGCTGCTCAGGCAGCACTAGCGGTGCTGGGCTCGGCTCGGTAGTTATACCCGCCGCCTCTTGCCCCCACTCCAAAGAACATTCCTCAATGGAAGACGAACGGGGGCGAGCTGCAGATTTCTTCCCTCTGGTCTTGCTCATTCTCCTGGAACATAAAGCAGACCACAGAGAAAATACACACGGCCACGGTAAAACTTACCTGTCGGCCCGACTTTTCAATTTGTAGCGGGAGCGCCTTGAACTCCCGTTCGTCGCGGGTGCACTGCATGAACGCTAATGTCGTGCATGCGTGCTGGACGGGGTCTTCACGTAGTCACTCACGTGACTCCGAAATAAAATTACAATTACCTTGTGCTATAGGGCAACATACCATTTCACATCTTAATTACATGCTCTAAATGGCACGTTACTATTTAAGGATTTGTATTTAAGAGCACAACATGTCTGTCCACACTTCGATATCTATTAATCCCATTTCTTTATAAAAAAATACTATGGTGTAAATTGGATGGCCCTTGTATTTGATGTGCCATTTCTTTCTTTCTATTTGGACCCTACGTATTCCTCCAAAACCTCTTTACTTCCTCCTCGCAAGCCACTTTGACACTAGTATGGTATCGTCAGGCAGACTGGGTACATTACACTTGGTGCCTTCTTCTAAATCACTGAGATAAACCATAAGCAGCTGGTGACCCGGCACTGATCCCTCCAACAGTCCACTTGTCACAGCCTCTCAAATCAAAACCGATCCGCATATTCCTCCTCTGGGTTCTTTATCCATTAACCAACCCTCAATCTATGCCAATACATCACCCCAATACCATGCATTCTCATTTTATGTGCTCATGTGTGATTCTTACTAAAAGCAATTTGAAAGTCCAAATACATCGCATCAATGGGTTCATCCTTAACCTCTGCTAATTACTGTATAACCTCACAAAAAAAACTATAATAGAAATCTCCCCTTCATGATAACTCTGCCCAAACCTGTTTGTGAAAACATACCCCATTGAAATGCAACACAAAGGACTGAGGACTCAGACTGCCTGGGCTGGCTTAAGAGTTGGCAAAATATCATCGAGGAAATAATTCTTATTCAATGAGTGATCCAGGTCTGTGGATCAATCTGAGAGATCCTTATTTGGATTGAAGCCATGTCAAATGTCTGCCACTGATTAGTAACATTGCAAATGCCTGCCACTCATTAGTAATATTGCAATGAGTCCTGAAGCTGAAGTTCAGATGTAGGTATATATAGATCATAAGTGACAGGAGTAGAATTAGGCCATTAGGCCCATCAAGTCTACTCTGCCATTCAATAATGACTTATCTATCTCTCCCTCCTAATCCCATTCTCCTGCCTTCTCCCCATAACCTCTGACACCCATACTGATCAAGAAAGCTTACCTACGGAAATACATTAGCACAGTGGTATCACCTATTTTCTATGTTTCTATGTTTCTATCAAATGATTAAGACAAAAACAGCACATGGTTCCAACAATCAAATTCATAAACATTTGAACATAAAGGGCCCAGTAAAGCCATGGAAAATTAAACACAAATATAGCGTTGAGATGCTCATATTCACCACAGATATGGACAAAAAAGCATTGTGGAAGCAATTCATTGCCGAATGTAATAGACAATAGACAATAGACAATAGGTGCAGTAGTAGGCCATTCGGCCCTTCGAGCCAGCACCGCCATTCAATGTGATCATGGCTGATCATCCCCAATCAGTACTCCGTTCCTGCCTTCTCCCCATATCCCCCGACTGCGCTATTTTTAAGAGCCCTATCTCGCTCTCTCTTGAAAGCATCCAGAGAACCGGCCTCCACCACCCTCTGAGGCAGAGAATTCCACAGACTCACCACTCTCTGTGAGAAAAAGTGTTTCTTCATCTCCGTTCTAAATGGCTTACGCCTTATTCTTAAACAGTGGCCCCTGGTTCTGGACTCCCCCAACATCGGGAACATGTTACTGGCCTCTAGTGTGTCCAAGCCCTTAAAAATCTTATATGTTTCAATGAGATCCCCTCTCATCCTTCTAAACTCCAGAGTGTACAAGCCCAGCTGCTCCATTCTCTCAACATATGACAATCCCACCATCCCGGGAATTAACCTTGTAAACCTACGCTTGTAAATAACTGGTCTATAATTCCCTGTTTTCTCTCTCCCGCCTTTCTTAAAAAGTGGGATAACATTAGCTACCCTCCAATCCACAGGAACTGATCCTGAATGTCCATAGAACATTGGAAAATTATCACCAATGCATCCACAATTTCTAGAGCCACTTCCTTAAGTACCCTGGGATGCAGACCATCAGGCCCTGGGAATTTTTCAGCCTTCAGTCCCATCAGTCTACCCAACACCATTTCCTGCCTAATGTGGATTTCCTTCAGTTCCTCCGTCACCCCAGATCCTTTGGCCACTACTATATCAGGAAGATTGTCTGTGTCCTCCTTAGTGATGACGGATCCAAAGAACCTGTTCAACTCATCTGCCATTTCCTTGTCCCCCATAATAAATTCACCTTTTTCAGTCTTCAAGGGTCCAACTTTGGTCTTAACTTTTTTTTTCTCTTCACATACCTAAAGAAGCTTTTACTATCCTGCTTTATATTCTTGGCTAGCTCACCTTCATACCTCATCTTTTCTCCCCGTATTGTCTTTTTGGTTATCTTCTGTTGTTCTTTAAACATTACCCAATCCTCTTGCTTCCCGCTCATCTTTGCTACGTTGTATTTCTCCACTTTAATTTTTATAACTGTCCCTGATGTCCCTTGTCAGCCATGGTTGACCCTTTCTCCCCTTGGAATCTTTCTTCCTCCTGGAATGAACTGATCCTGCACCTTCTGTATTATTCCTAGACACACCTGCCATTGTTGTTCCACTGTCATCCCTGCTAGTGTATCTTTCCAGCCAACTTTGGCCAGCTCCTCCCTCATGGCCCCATAGTCCCCTTTATTCAACTGCAACACTGACACCTCCGATCTACTCTTCTCCCTCTCCAATTGTAGACTAAACCTGACCATGTTATGGTCGCTGCCTCCTAATGGCTCATTAACCTCGAGGTCCTTTATCAAATCCGGTTCATTACATAATACTAAATCCAGAATTGCCTTCTCCCTGGTAGGCTCCAATACAAGCTGTTCAAAGAATCCATCACAAAGGCACTCTACAAAGTCAATTTCTTGTGGTCCAGTACCAACCTGATTTTCCCAGTCTACCTGCATGTTGAAATCTCCCATAACCACCGTAGCATTTCATTTGCTACATGCCAATTTTAACTCCTGATTCAACGCGCCCTATGTCCAGGCTACTGTTTGGGGGCCTGGAGATTAGTCCCATTAGGGTCTTTTTACCCATACAATTCCTTAGTTCTATATAATGAGCAATAATGCTTCAGTGTTAATACATATAATGTCATTTGAATCCATACCTTTTATTGTTCGACTGCTCTTCTCTGATATATTATACAGACACTGAAGAAATGATTAAAAAAAAGGAGGATGCTGGTTTCCGATGCTCACTTTGGAATTTCTGCCTATAGACACTGGTAATTCACTTCATCATACCTTATAATTGTGGGCTCTGTTTTGATACTAATTACAGACATCTTATCCACAGTTAACAGTTTGTGACATGTCAACCATATTAATCATTCTTTCTGGAAAGCAATAATTAGCATCCTATAGACAACGCACGTGTCAATGAGGTATCAGGCCTGTTTAAAGGGAATGTGGATAATAGAATTCCATAATTTCCTGATAAATAATCACAATTTAGTGAGACTTCAGGCTTTAACAGATGGTTGAGAAACCATTTCATGTATTACCAATATCAAATGTTCATTATTCATAACAACAATAGTATTTGGGCCAACTTTTCATTGTTGTACAGTGCCTTGTTCATGTCACAGCAGATACTGAAAATTATTCCAGGTATGTGTCGAGGATCATCATTTATGCACATATGTTTTTTTTAATCTTATCTATTTGGGATTCTTTGACAAATTTTTATAAATAAAGGAATTCTAAGAAAGACGGAGATATAAATTGTTTGCAATTTTACTCTATACTAGAAATGATATTTTCAAGATATTTCAATCTTGACAAAAAAAAGGTTAATTATTATGCTATTTTACAGAAACCCCTAATATTCAAGGACCTCACTTTGACATCTTCCAATTGTAGGAGAATTATCTACTTCATAAAAAGTTAGAATAAAGTTAATTACAAGCCAGACATTTCTTGATAGATGTGATCTTGAAGATCACATTAAGTGTGACCATGTAATTAGTTTGATCAGTCTGATGAAGGGTCTCAACCTGAAACCTCACCCATTCCTTTGCTCCAGAGATGCCACGTGACCCGCTGAGTTATTCCAACATTTTGTGTCTACCTTTAGTTGATATCAACATGTACTTGTGCTCACTTCTTAAAACTAGCGCAAAGAAAATGAAACAGCGGGTGGTGTAAAATTGTGCACTGTGAATATCACAAATGTTTTTTAAGTGAAGCTGCACCAGGATTTTATTTTCAAAGTAATGACTGTTTTTCATTATTATAAATATTTGTATGCAGCACTAGCCTGAAGGATCACATATTTTTGTTGGATTGTCAGCAGATGATGCTGACTCACTGTTTGGTTCATAAAGTCTGGAAGGATAGATACATAAAAACATAGAAAATAGGTGCAGGAGCAGGCCATTCGGCCCTTCGAGCCTGCACCACCATTCAATATGATCATGGCTGATCATCCAACTCAGTATCCTGTACCTGCCTTCTCTCCATACCCCCTGATCCCTTCAGCCACAAGGGCCACATCTAACTCCCTCTTAAATATGGCCAACGAACTGGCCTCAACTACCTTATGTGGCAGAGAATTCCACAGATTCACCACTCTCTGTGTGAAAAATGTTTTTCTCATCTCGGTCCTACATCTAGCCTGTCCAACCCCTTAAGAATTTTGTAAGTCTCTATGAGATCCCCCCCTCAATCTTCTAAATTCCAGCGAGTACAAGCCGAGTCTATCCAGTCTTTCTTCATATGGAAGTCGTGCCATCCCAGGAATCAGTCTGGTGAACCTTCTCTGTACTCCCTCTATGTCAAGAATGTCTTTCCTCAGATTAGGAGACCAAAACTGTACGCAATACTCCAGGTGTGGCCTCACCAAGACCCTGTACAACTGCAGTAGAACCTCCCTGCTCTTGTATTCAAATCCTTTTGCTATGAATGCCAACATACCATTCACTTTCTTCACAGCCTGCTGCACCTGCATGCCTACTTTCAATGACTGGTATACCATGACACCCAGGTCTCGTCGCATCGCCCCTTTTCCTAATCGGTCACCATTCAAATAATAGTCTACTTTCCTGTGAAGGATACTATCTGGATGGATAGGGAATGCCTGGATAAGGATATATTAGCTACAAGGAGAGGGTGGCCATACTTGGATTGTTTTTTCTAGAGTGCCAGTGGTTGAGGGAAGAGCTAACATCCTAGTAGAAAGACAGACAGGTGGACAGAGGGGTAGGGCAGTTGTGTTGGTAAGGAATGAGGCATGAAGAGGAGCTGGCCAAAGTTGACTGGAAAGGGACCCTAACAGGAATGACGCTGGAAATACAATGGCAGGAATTTCTGGAAATAATTTGGAAGATGCAGGATCTTTTCATTCCAAAGAGGAAGAAAGATTCTAGGGGTTAATGAGGCGACTGTGGCTGACAAGGAACGTCAAGGACAGTTTAAAACTATGAGAAGGCATATAACATTGAAAAGATTAGTGGGAAGCCAGAGGATTGGGAACAGAGCCGGATTTACCACTAGGCTTCATAGCCTGAAGCCTAAGGGCGTCGAAATCTAGGGGGCCTCCGGCCAAGGCAGGACAAATGCCGTTCAACTCTGGGCGGGCCCCCCTCTCTATCTCTCTCTCTCTCTCTGTCACACTCCGTCTCTGCCCGCCATCCGTAGCCGTGTCCGGGACTCCACTCTCCGCTCGCTCCTCATCCGCTGGCACGGCAGGCCGCCTTGCACATGCGCACTGCCACGGCCTGCACATCCTCCCCCCTGCACATGCGCACTGCCACGGCCTGCACTTCCTCCCCCCTGCACATGCGCACTGCCACGGCCTGCCGCCTTACACATGCGCACTGCCACGGCCTGCACATCCTCCCCCCTGCACATGTGCACAACCACGGCCAGCACATCATCGACCGCCCGCACATGCGCACTGCCACGGCAACTGGCCGGCCGGCGCCGGCACTTTCTCCCTCCCTTTGAATTGTGGGAGATCTGGCCGCCATTGCTGTCCGGTCGCCGCCTCGCCACGACCGCTGAAAACCAACGCAGAATCGCTCCCTGACCCTGGAGTAACTCCCTGGAGTAACTCTTGTTTCTGGTTTCCTGGTCCTCCAAAAATATTCTATATGGAATTTAAACTGGAGTTGGTGGTAGGTCCATCATCAAACTCCAAACTCTGAACAATAACAGCCTATTGCATTTTATCTGTTTACTTATTGTGCATATATATGGTCTAGGATATATAAACACACTGAACTTCTATCTCCTGCTCTGTATTATGTTTACATATTCTGTTGTGCTGCAGCAAGCAAGTTTCATTGCCCTATCTGGGACACACGACAATAAAACTCTCTTGACTTAAGCAAAAAAGAGCTACCTTAAATTTAGTTGCGTCTGGTTGGGTAACTATGGTAGGGTGAAGACTATTCCATGCTCTAATTGTGTGGGGGAACTCCATGGAGCAGCCAGCAACTCTGGATAGAAGTAATTGGGTGACGTAGCGGGTAGAGACCCTCTGGTTTTAGTGTTTTTAGTTTAATTTAAAGATACAGCGTGGAAACAGGCCCTTCGGCTCACCTAGTCCATGCCGACCACCGATCACCCGTACACTAGTTCTATTCCACACATTAGCGACGTAAGTCAAGTCAAGAGTGTTTTATTCTCTCACGTCCCAGTTAGAACAATGAAATCCTTACTTGCAGCAGCACAACAGAATATGTAAACATAGTACTCTGTAAACAATGTTATAAACGAGAAAACAAAATGGTGTATATTTATATATGAAAATATAACTATATAAATCTATATATTTGTGTGTGTGTGTGTGTGTGTGTGTGTGTATATATAATATATATACCCACACACACACCCACACACACACACACAATTTCCCTTCTGGGATTAATAAAGTTCTATCATATAGTATTGTGTGTGTAGGGAGGAACTGCAGATGCTAGTTTAAACTGAAGATAGACACAAAAAGCTGGAGTAACTCAGTAGGTCAGACAGAATGTCTGGACAAAAGGAAAATATTATATTTTGGGTTGGGTCTGAAATAGGTTCCTGCACACCTTTGGAATGTGGAAGGAAGCAAGAGCACCCGGAGAAAACCCATGCGATCAAAGGGGAAAGGAGCAAACTCCCTACAGACAGCACCCATATTCAGGATCAATTCCAGGTCTCTGGCACTTTTAGGCAGCAACTTTATGGTCAATGTACTGTCTCATAGTCTTGAACTGAATTAAAACATACAGTACCTGTAAAGGGGGACATAGCGTCACTTGGAGATTTAAGACTGAAAAAGGATATTTTCTTTTTTTTAACCAAAGTTATCAACGTATAATTTTGTGTGTGTTGGAAAACAAAATATAATGGCACAGCTGGTAGACTTGCTGCCTCACACACCAGAGATCTGTGTTCGACCCTGTCCTCGGGCACCGTCTGTGTTGAATTTGCACATTCTCCCTGCAAGCGTGTGGGTTTCCTCCCACATCCCAAAGATGCATTGGCTTTGTAGGTTTACTTGTCTCTGTAAAATTGCCCCTAATGTGTAGGGAGTGGGTGAGGAAAGTGGGATAACAGAACTTGTGTGAATGGGTAGAAAAAAATGCTAGAGAAACTCAGCGGGTGAGGCAGCATCTATGGGGCGAAGGAAATAGGCGACGTTTTGGGTCGAGATCCTTCTTTAGACTGATGTGAGGGTGGGGGGACGGAAAGAAGAAAGGAAGAGGCGGAGACAGTGGGCTGAGGGAGAGCTGGGAAGGGGAGGAGAAAGCAGGGACTACCTGAAATTGGAGAAGTCAATGTTCATACCGCTGGGGTGTAAACTGCCCAAGCGAAATATGAGATGCTGCTCCTCCAATGCTGGGCTTCCCTCTGGCCATTGAAGAGGCCCAGGACAGAAAGGTCAGATTCGGAATGGGAGGGGGGAGTTGAACTGCTGAGCCACCGGGAGATCAGGTTGGTTATTGCGGACCGAGCGGATGTGTTGGGCGAAGCGATCGCCAAGCCTATGCTTGGTCTCACCGATTTAGAGCAGCTGACATCTAGAGCAGTGGACGCAATAGATGAGGTTGGAGGAGGACACGAAAAAGAAAGGAAGAGGCGGAGACGGTGGGCTGTGGGAGAGCTGGGGATGGGAGGGGAAGGATGGGAGAAAGCAAGGACTACCTGAAATTAGAGGCGAATGTTCATACCGCTGAGGTGTAAACTACCCAAGCAAATATGAGGAGCTGCTTCTCCAATATGTGGTGGGCCTCACTCTGGCCATGGAGGAAGCCCAGGACAGAAAGGTCGGATTCGGAATGGGAAGGGGAGTTGAAGTGCTGAGCCACCGGGAGATCAGGTTGGTTATTGCGAACTGAGTGGAGGTGTTGTACGAAGCGATCGCCAAGCCTGCACTTGGTCTCACCGCGGTTGATCATGCGCTGACTAATCCAACCACATTTTTGTTTGGAAGTGGAAAGAAATAATAGAAATTGCATTCATTGCAACGTGTAAAAGGAGTTTTGATACTGTATTATAATTTAGCTGCATGTCAATGTGGTATATATCATGTCTTGAATGGTGAATATGTTTAGTTTGTGACTTTATTTGAAGCAGAAATAATATGTGAATGCTTCATTGAGCATAATTCCGACTGGTAACTACACACTTCGTCCGAGCACATTATCGCACGTGTCATGCAAGCCGTCTTAAATGACCACTTAAACTGTCCTTTGGCAACTTACAAAGCTGCCAATGTTGCCCGGCTGGCTACTGAGAAAATAATTAAGTGAGAGCCCTGCAAGGTGTAAAATATGTTTGACACTGTCATAGGCCTTTCTTACATATGCTGGCACAACGCACTGTAGTCTCTAAACAACCCTTCAGTAAATTTCCTTGCCCTCCATTTCAGAATAATTGTGTTTTAAGCTGATAACTCGACACTAGCACTGGCAATAAATAAATAAGTGCATCTTTCCAGCCCCTTATCTCATTGGCCATGCTCGGCTGCAAATCTGGTGTCAATCTGGTGGACCATCTTCCTCTAGTCGTGGGGGTGGGGGATTGGGAGGGGCCCCACAAGTGGAACAGCCTAGGACCTCTCTTCATCTAAATCCAGCCCTGATTGGGAAGCTTTTAAAGAACAATAGACGATAACTAAAAATAATTAGCAAATTGTGGAAAGTAAAATACTGTTGCAATTTTAACATGTCCCAAGAAACTGGATCTACTGTCACTACTTTTGTGTGTGTAATTCACTCAAAAGAAAGCGCATTGTATAAATTTTGAAGTGTTATTTTCCAGTTGAAGTCCCACCAATTAGAATACTGGACTGGTCGCTTCCTGCCACAATCCAGTCTATTGTGGATTTCATTTCCCTGTCATATTTCACATGTATGATAACTTCATCAACATGTGATGTTCCCATTAATTACTCACTGACAGGAACTAGGTCAAAAGGTTGCAACCTAGAAACCCTTGTTTTTAACTCTTAATAAAACAAGTATATCACTCTGAAAATAGTGAATCATGTTTGATTTAAAGTGTCCCTACTGGGATATCAGTTATAAATATTATAAATCCCCTCCAGTCATTCTACTGCATTAAAAATCTCATGCAGGCAGTGCTGAGCGCAGATCAAAGGATCTGTATAATGATATCTTCAGTTCATGGTTGCCTGGATGTGTGGTCCCCAAGGGCTTTGCTGCCCATGGTGGCTGGAAGCCACTCTAGGCATAAGGAGCAATTGGCCTACTCCATGCTCTGGAAGTTCTCCACATGAAGACTCGTGGAGAATAACTCTCCGGCCCCCCGATTTTCCATGGTTCCCTGCACTGTTGCTGTTACCCATCCTCCCTCTCCTGTTGACCCTCACCGCTGTGTCTGCAGGCTGCCATTGAGTGAGGTCTTTAGTAGTACTGATGCCTTCCATGTATCAGGGGCAAATTATGTGCGTTTCATCAAACAGATCCTACTTTAACAATTCTGTGAACACAAGAATACAGTTTTTTTTTAAAGTAAAGATATCAACAATCTCCCCCCCTCTCTCCCCCCTCTCCACCCCCCCCCCCCCCCCCCCCCTCCTCTCCCCCCCCTCCCCCCCCTCTCCCCCCATCCCCCCTCTCCCCCCTCCCCCCCTCTCTCCCCCTCTCCCCCCTCTCCCCCCCTCCCCCCCTCTCTCCCCCCCTCCTCTCCCCCCCCTCCCCCTCCCCCCCCCTCCTCTCCTCCCCCCTCACCCTCTCTCTCCCCCTTCTCTCCCCCCTCTCTCCCCCCCTATCCCCCCTCTCTCCCCCCTCCTCCCCCCCCTCTCTCCCCCCCTCCCCCCCTCTCCCCCCCCCTCTCTCCCCCCCTCTCCCCCCCTCTCCCCCCCCTCTCCCCCCCTCTCTCCCCCCCTCTCTCCCCCTCTCTCCCCCCCCTCTCTCCCCCCTCTCTCCCCCCCTCTCTCCCCCCCTCTCTCCCCCCTCTCTCCCCCCCCCTTCTCTCCCCCCCTCTTTCTCCCCCCCCCTTTTTCTCCCCCCCCTCTCTCCCCCCCCTCTCTCCCCCCCCTCTCTCTCCCCCCCTCTCTCCCCCCCTCTCTCCCCCCCCTCTCCCCCCCTCTCTCCCCCCTCTCTCCCTCCCCCTCTATTTCTCCCCCCTTCTCTCTCCCCCCCTCTTGCCGGCAGTCGTCTGAAAAACCTGCACCTGGCACGGCGACTGTCAGAGTGGAACACACATACACGTACGCACAAACACATCACTTCCTTCACCAGCCCGTTATGCAGGCGGGGGACAGGGCAAGCGGAGGGAACGCTGTCTGAGTTAAATTCACACGGTGCAAAGCCAATGTTATACAAAACCACACCGCGATGAACAGGAAGGTTGGCGCTGTAATTAAGAAGCTAAAACGCACAGTGTATGGTAAGTCTATTAAAAGAGATGGGGGAGTAGGGGGAGGAGTGGGAACAACTTTTAAGAAGCCAGAGATTCACGGCTGTGAAGCTCGGTGGACATTAACATTACCGCTCAGTTATCCTTGGTTCTGAAAACTACTGCTTACGTTTTTTTCCCAATGATGCAATGAAATTCACCGGTCCGCACCGGCTACAACCTACGAGAACCTAAGAGCACCTTTGACCTCCTGGCAACCCACTAGGACCGCCTGGCCGACCCACCCACGGCTCAAGAATTCTCGCTACTCTCCATGGCGGCTTCATTCTAGTCGCCACTAATTTTCTCAACATGTTGAAAAATTCACGGCGACCATAATGAGGCTGCGACTAGTTCCCAGAATGCGGGAACTCCTCACGGCCATGAAGGTGACTCCCTGACAACCACCCACGAACATGTGGCCACCATGTGGTGACTGCATAGTTCCTGCAGTCACCTAAAAGGTCGCCTAAGTGAGACAGGCCCAAAAGGAAAGCAAAATCCAATGCTAGCCAAGAGGACTGGAGTACAAAAACAGAGATGTAATGCTGAGGCTCTATAGGATGTTGGTCAGGTCACAATTGGAGTACTGTTTATTGGTACGACTGTATGGCAGATCAAATTCCTCGTATGTTGCAAAACATACTTGGCTAATAAAGTGTGATTATGATTATGATTATGAAATTTGGGCCCCATATCTGAGGAAGCATGTGCTGGCACTGGAGAGGGTCCAGAGGAGATTTGCAAGAATGATTCCAGGAATGAGCAGGCTAACATATGATGAGCATTTGACAGCACTGGGCCTCTACTCACTGGAGTTTGGAAGGTTGAGGGGGAACCTCATTGAAACTTACAGATTAAAAAGAAAAGGCTTAGATAGAGTGGATGTGGAAGGGATGTTTCCACTGGTGGGAGAGTCTAGGACCAGAGGTCATAGCCTCAGAATTAAAGGGCGCTCTTTTGGAAAGGAGGTGAGGAGGAACTTCTTTAGTCAGAGGGCAGTTAATCTGTGGAACTCATTGCCACAGAAGGCTGTGGAGGCCAAGTCAGTGGATATTTTTATGGCAGAGATAGAAAATTCTTGATTAGAATGGGTGTCAAGGGTTATGGGGAGAAGGCAGGAAAATGGGATTAGGAGGCAGAGATCAGCCATGATGGAATGGTGGAGTGGGCTCGATGGGCCGAATGGCCTAATTCTACTCCTATACCTTGTGTGAACTTGTAATTATCTTTTGTGTACTTATGTACAACATTCAAGCATGTCCAATGATACTTTGGGTAATACATATTCAGCTTACAAATGGTTCGAACTACTCCAATAAGTTCTGTTTCTAAGCCATTCCTGGAGTGTATTCTCTTCTATATTTTTCTGTTCGCACTTGAGCATTCAAGGACTTCTGTAGCAAAGTTACTCCATCACCTTGTATCTTGTTTCATAAGCCAGCATCTGCAGTTCCTTGTTTCTACACTGTAGTGCTGTACTGGTTTTGCCCAGTCTGTTGGTGCTGTGGGAGAGTAAAAGCGATGTGTGGCCGATTAGAATTCCCTTAGCTTCCAACGTACAGCTACTGTACATATCAAGGTGCATGCATTTACTTTGTCAGAGCATTGATGCACGAGGAGGCTTCATCTGGCACATTTAGTACTTTTGCAATTCGGTTTCCTAAGGTCAGAAAGCTACAAGGTAGTGGCAGCTTTGTGAAGAATAATGAATTACAAAATTATACAGGCAGAGAGATAAATGTCTGATTAAATATCCACAAAAGCACTCGAGCAACCAGCAAGATGTGCATCGGGTTAGGGTTAGGAGCTATTGCATGCCCTGAGCAAGGGTTCACCACTGCCACATTCATTGTACGCTAAGCACAAAGTGACTTGTATAATAGCCACGTCTTGCACATTTACAGTGCTTAAAGGCCTTTGCTCTGCTCATTCCACCTTTGCAAACTAAGCAGAGCAAATCAGTTAAATGGGTTGCTACTACCAGTGTATTGAGGGCGAGTGGATTCACAATTGAGTGAGATCCAAGCAAGGAGGATGTTCAGTGTTAGAATTGGTTTCCGGGAAGACAAGGGGGAAATCAGCTGTTGGTTGGGATATTTTGCATGGTGATTGCGCAGAGATAGATAAGGTTGAATATGGTATGGGGAATGTGTGGTTTATGAATTTGGATCTCAGTTGAAAGACTGAGTTCAATGGCGAGAGTCCCGAGAATGACTGATGGATATATTCTTAACTTAAGGTCCATCTACATCATTCTACTTCTAAATACCTGATTGCATGGCCTGGGCATTACTCATGCAGATTTCTATTGAGTATTGCTTGAGGAGCTCTTGGCTCCAGAGCTAGAAGTGTCCACGTCGCGGGGTTGGAAACTGGACGCATCCTGAACTAATTCTGCTACCACCATCATCTATTGCAACAAGTGATGGCTCCCACTGATTGTCGCCGGAAGCTTGTGTCCTTTTCAGGACGGACGATGACAATGATGTCAGCATTTGAAACATGGAAGATGGACACGAAAGAAGAAGAGGGTCCCTTACATTGCTGTGAAGCACTTTTGCCCCCGGAATGCCCAAAGATGTGGAATTAAATTTCTTGGAAGTTAACTATATTCGGTGCCAGTCGGCCGGCACCACTGCACATACCTCAGCACGCTTCAGTCTCAATACAACATGTGTCACACGGACCCAGAGGAAATCCCACTAAATTTGTTAAAGACACAGTAAATACATGAACATTTTGATCAATAGCTTTCCAACATGCAGAGCATATAAATAATACTCCACACAAAAGTGTATTGGAGAGACATATTTTCTGGCATTCTGCAATGATCAATAACAAGCAGAACTTTGATGTAAATGCGCATTTTATTTCATTGGCCAATTTCCTCTCCAGCTCCAGCCTTCAACTATTGGACAAATATTTTATAACTAGACTAAGTGGGACCCGTTGGGTCCCAGTCACACGGGAGGCCTGGTTCCCCAACGCAACCCATTCCCCAATGGGGGGAAGAGGGAGGCGGTGGAGGATGGAAGGATGGAGGGGGAAGTGGGGTGTATGTGAGTGTGAAGGGGGCGGGGGAGGATGTAGGGGGGGGGAGGGACTCCACTCAGCGGCCACCGGTCGCGGAACCACACAGCATCTCCCGGCTCCACTCAGCGGCTTTCCTGACTCCGTTCAGCGGCTTCCCCGACTCCACACAGCAGCTTCCCAGACTCCACACAGCGGCTTCCCCGACTCCACACTTGCGGGCTCATTCAGCACTGCTTGCGGACTTAATCCGCACGGCTTGTGGACTCAGCACCGCCTCCGGGGATTTATTCTCCTCGCCCCGGTGATTGACAGCGGGTTCTGGAAGGGGCGTTACCATAAAGGTGACTGACAGGCGAGAAGACCAATCTGTTGATCTCATGATTTTTTAAACCTTCATAACTTTTGTAATATTCCACCGATCGAACAAAACTTGGTGCGCTTGGAGCAGAGGAGAATGGTGAGTAACGTGGCGAAAAAATCCTAGTGATATAAGGTATGTTTTTGCGCAAATTAAAGGATAAATGGCAAACCTGAAGAGGACAAGATGAGAGTTTTAGTAGTGTAGATATAGTTAGAAGATAGATGGATAGATGGGGAAGAAGGGTTATGAAGAGTGATAATGAATTATCAGTGCATTAAAAAAATACTAACAGTGGTCATTATTTTCTCCAGCCATAGCTTTTAGCTTTTATTGTTTCACATTTAAAAAAATAGCAAGTGGAGCTAAATATTGTCCAAAACAGATACTGGCAAAAAGAAAGGAAAAGTAAACATCCAGATTTCCAGACCTGCCTCACCTCGAATAGAATGCCTTTTATTGTCATTCAAACAGAAAAGGTTTGAACAAAATTTCATTCCTACAGTCATGACATTACAAAAAAACCCAGATACACACTTAACACAGTTTACATCAACATCCATCACAGTGAGTCTCCAACACCTCCTCACTGTGATGGACGGCAAAAGTTTTATCTCTTCCCTTTGTTCTTCTCCCACGGTCCGGCAGTCCAACTGCAGCATCAAGGTGACTGGGGCTCACGATGTTAAAGACTCTGGCAGGCGATGGTAAGTCCCGCTGCCGTTTACGCCACGCCGGGCGATGTTAGGCCCAGCTCCAAGTCATTTAAACCCCGCGATTCCGGCGGGAGAAGTTGCCGTTGTGGGAGCTCTGAAAAGCGGTCTCCCACCAGGGACCTGCGAGCTCCCGATGTTCCTGTCCATCGGGCCTGCGGCCGGAGCCTCCGAAGCTCTGAAGTCGGGTTGCAGCCGCGCGCCACCACAGCTCTCCCCGCTCCGAAGTCGGCCAGCTCCGCGACTGGAGCCCTCAGGTTGGTTCCGTTTGGAGGCCGCCGCTAGCTCTACGATGTTAGGCCCAACGACACCGGAGACCTGACAGGGAAAAAGTCGGGTCCCCGTACAGGGAAGAGATTAAACCGTTTCCCCCACCCCACCCCCACACATGTACAGCTAAAAAATAATAAAAATTAAAACCAAAAACATACATCTAACGCGACAAAAATTAAAAAAAGACAGACAGACTGCAGTCGAGCCGCTGCCGTTAGGCGCCGCCACACTCGGGGAAATTCAGAAAGACTCTGGTTGTGGGTACCAAGAAACATAGAAACATAGAAACATAGAAATTAGGGCAGGAGTAGGCCATTCAGCCCTTCGAGCCTGCACCGCCATTCAATATGATCATGGCTGATCATCCAACTCAGTATCCCGTACCTGCCTTCTCTCCATACCCTCTGATCCCCTTAGCCACAAGGGCCACATCCAACTCACTCTTAAATATAGCCAATGAACTGGCCTCAACTACCCTCTGTGGCAGAGAGTTCCAGAGACTCACCACTCTCTGTGTGAAGAAAGTCTTTCTCATCTCGGTCTTAAAGATTTCCCCCTTATCCTTAAGCTGTGACCCCTTGTCCTGGACTTCCCCAACATCGGGAACAATCTTCCTGCATCTAGCCTGTCCAACCCCTTAAGAATTTTGTAAGTTTCTATAAGATCCCCTCTTAATCTCCTAAATTCCAGAGAGTATAAACCGAGTCTATCCAGTCTTTCTTCATAAGACAGTCCTGACATCCCAGGAATCAGTCTGGTAGAAGCACCAGTCATGCGGTCTGGCAGGAAATCAGGCAGATCTGAATGCCATTACTCTCAAGATTTCCAAACTGTTTTTCTAAAAGCCTAAAGATGTATTCATTTCTTTCTCCAGATACTATTACATGATTAATGTTTGGCCACGATAAAGCATGCATAACTAATCATTTACAACTCTTCTATTAAGGAAAGGAATGGAGGATGTAGGAGAACTTGACGGAGGTGAAGATGGGTTACGAGATGGGTGCTTGATCTCAGCAGGAGATATTGTCTAGACAACACTAAAATCTCGTTCTTCACTGCATTACTGATGTTCCACATCTCACCGAATGTAATATTGCTAATTTTACTGACGACAGAGAAATGAGTGGATTGTTAATGGTGCGATTGGGAGATTATCCACAAGTAGGAAGAGCAGAAAGGTGGAGTATGATTTATATTATGATATGATCGGAAATGGCAAAGAAAAAACTTACCTGGGTGCCTTTGTACACAGTCATTGAAAGCAAACAAGCATGTTCAGGAAGCAGGAAGATAAATTTCACTCCGAGATTTTAGGAGCAAAAATGTCATACTACAATTATATGAGCTTTGGTGAGACCACACCTGAATGTTATGTACAGTTTTGGTCTCCTTACTCAGTAAAGGTAATATTTGCCACTTGCCCTTGAGAGAATGTAGCTAAGCATCATCAAATTAATTTCCAGGATAACATTTGGGAAGAGATTTGGTAAGCTTGGCCACTAATTGCTGAACACTTGCACTTGGTCTGCCAAGGCCTCCTGGATCTCTAGATTGCTAACCATTTTTACTCACCTTCCCATTTTCATACTGACCTTTCTGTCCTGGGCCCCCTCCATTGCCAGAGTGAGGCCACTCGCAAACCGGAGGAACAGCACCTCATATTCCCCTTGGGTAGCTTACAACCTACTGGTACGAACATTGAATTCTCCAATGTTAGGTAACCTCTAACTACCCGCCCTCAAGCATGCCCCTTTCTCCCTCTCAATTCCCTCTCTTTCCCCACCCCTGTTCCCCACCTGAACTCCCATCTATTTCTCCCACCCCCCCACGGGCTACTTTTCTCCCTCTGACTTCACAATCCACAACTCTTCGATCCTGCCTCATAGCCTACACTTTTACCTCTGGCCTTTGTTCCAACCATCTGCCGATTGGACACCCCCCTAGCCTGTGGCTACATATTACCTGCTACGCATTGTCTTGCCTCTCTCCTCTTCCCTTTTTATTTCCCCCCCCCCTACAATCAGTGTGAAGAAGCGCCTCGACCCGAAACATTACATATCCATGTTCTCCAGAGATGCTGCTTTTCAGTAATCACTGGAGTTTAGAGTGAGACAAGCAGATCAATATCTAGAACACAATGTCTGCAGTCTCGGATTCCGAGGGTTTGATTGTCCAGTCACCATGCTACGCTGTGCATGCACTGATATCCGTCAAATAAACCGCCAGTGACTCCATTTGTGTGATACATGTTGCTGATGAACGAAGTAATGTCAATCTTCCAACTTTATCCAAAAAAGGCATGACTATCAATTGGAAAATTATACACAAGGCCAAGAAAATTGTTCGCACGTTCCTCTGTTCCCCGAGCAAGCATTCATTTCTCGCCAACAATCTCCAGTAGCTGAAAGAGAGCTGGTTGCATTATGGTGTAACACTTTCAGGGCTACCTCCTGGGTGTGAAGTTTATCGACCAGTAGGGATGTTTTTGTGCCATCTCTTTTGACAAATTTATTTTTCTGGTTTTAAACTAATTCCTCACTCGTCATTGAATTAACATGAAATCACTTCTGCTTTAAGGAATTCATTTGAAATGTCTGATTTTGAAGGGGATCTTACTGGAGGTGTATTGCTTGGGATCCCAACTTGGGTAGATCTGCATGGATAATGTTTGGCAAAGTGTTAAACAGTGCTGCTGCAAATTGCTGGAGTAGCTCAGTGGATAAGAAAGGATCTCTGGAAGGCATGGATAGGTGACATTATGGGTTGGGATCCTTTTTCAGACTGAAGATGGATTCCAAGCTGAAACGTCACCATCCATACTGTCCAGAGATGCTGCCCAACCTGCTGAGTTACTCCAGGAATTTGTGACCTTTTACCATGTTTTCTTTAACCATGACTGCTGAAGAGATGAGCCTGACTTTGTAATTAGTGTTCATTTAGAGTATTATTTAAAGCTGAAGATAGTCACAAAAAACTGGAGTAACTCAGTGGGACAGACAGCAGTCTGAAGAAGGGTCTCCACTTGATACGTCACCCATTCCTTCTCTCCAAAGATGCTGACTTCGGTTTAAACCAGCATCCGCAGTTCCCTCTTACACATTATTTACAGCTGGTTCTTTTGTGAGCAAACAGCATCAATCTTGGTTCCAAAAAGAAATTTGGTTGAAAATTTCTCCAGTGATGAATCCTGGATATTTCACAATTATTTATGTAATTTTGGGCAAGCTGAATGCCATAAACAGCATTAAGATAATAAGAATTAATGCACTAATCATCCATGTCATATTCAACATTGGCTTAACCTCACTCAGAATGAATATGAAATTGGTTAACAATGCTTTAAAATTTTTATTATATGCATTCTTGGTGTCAGGGGTGCTACATGGACAGGTATCTAGGCCCTTACCTGTTAAATATTATTGCCATAAGAAACAAGGAACTGCAGATGCTAGCTTACAAATATAGATGCAAAGTGCTGGAGTAACTCAGTGGGCTAGGCAGCCTCTCTGGCGAGTATGGATAGGTGCTGTTTTGGGTCAGGACCCTAGACTGAAGAGGGGTCCCAACCCAAGACATCACCTATCCATGCACTATCGAGATGCTGCCCAACCTGTTGAGTTACTCCAGCATTTTGTAAAAATGTCATATGTTTTCTTTAATAATATTTAAGGCTAAACCTCTACTTTAATTGACTGAAATGTATCTTGAGAATGAGCAATGCATTCGTCTTCATGTAGGTATGTGGCGGAAAATCAAAGATAGTTAAAGGACACATGAGAAGAATAGATTACAGGCAGGTAAGTGAGGGATGGGACTGATTGGATTACTCTGAGGGCTGCCATCGATGTGGTGGAGCTAGTCAGTTATCATAAGTTCATCAGAAATACACAGATAATTGGTCAGCAGTGTATTCACACAATTTTTATTCCTATAATTTTAGTTATTAAGCATTTGCAAGCCATAGAATTTTTGAATAAAACATTTGGAGAGAAAAGTAATTGGGCAGAAGTCAGTTTGGGCAGTAGCATGGAAATAGGTAATACAACATTAGCAACCTGTTTTACACTTAACTTAATTTTGTTTTCCATTGAAAATAATGGATAACATTGTCAGGCAGAATGCAAAATGGCCTGCCAATATTCCATTGGCTGTTTGTACCATTTTACAAATCAGCATCCAAGATAGTAAAAATATGCCAATTTCAGATTTTTATTCCCTGCATTGAGAATGCCAAGCTCCAGCGTGAATTGTTGTGAGAGTCAATGCAAAACTCAGAGTGCAAAGCGAGTAAATCTTCCTTTATCTTTTAGTAGCAAATATAACAAGGGTACCCACAATTTGCCGTGGAGAGTTGGCACATAGGCAAAAGTGAAACCTTTTCGGAGAAAACAAAATCCAATGTAAATACATGTCATCCAGTGTAACTTAAAGAAAAATAAACACAATGTGGTTTTGTTGTTAATGTGGTGAAATCTTTGTCTGTCCTATTTCGTTCCCAACTGAACAGTATAGGCAAAAGCTAACTTTAAGAAATAATATCACTTCCATTTCCAAAGTGTGAAAACTGCAATAAACCCATCACATACAACAACAGCAGGGCACAAGAAAAGATATTTAAAAAAGCTTGAAAAGAATGTAGTAACCACCCATTCACTTTTAAATGCTCTCCACACTTGAATGCACAGACCTAATTACTTGCTGCATTCCTAAATCCACTTTGCCTAGTGCAATCAGAAACCTGGCGTTAAAATATTTTAGACTCCAAGGATCAAGGCTAATTATGGGCCTAAGCTGCACCTTTTGGTTTTCTTTTCTGGTTGCTTTTAAACACGCTTCGCTGGAAGAATGGCTGCTTCGGCCACTCAGGGGTGAAGAGAAGACAAAAAAAAACAAAAAGAGATTGGACTCAATTCAGTAAACGTTAAAAAAAAGAACGGGAGAGGGGGAAGAGAAAGCCTATGCAGTAAGTGAGCCTGAGTTACACTACAGAATTGTGGCAGAATACAATATTCACAACACAAAGGAGTGTTTAATGTTGGCAAGGCCCCTTAATGCTGTTGTTGGTGTTTAAGTAGTGCTGTGAGGTATTTAACTGTGATGGTTTCTAAACATTCAAGCTGAGAATGAAGCCAGGCCTTTAGCTACTTGAGAGTTGGGGGAGGATGTTGTACTGCTGCCCCTCCCTCAAATAGCAAGACCACAGGGGCAGTAATGTGCACACTCTGACAACAGACTCCAGTGATATGATGTAATGCAAATGATTATTGCATACTTATGAGGGAGATAAGTCCTATAAAAGTAAGTTTCAAAATAATGATTTGCCCACCCAGGCAGATAAGCTTCCTCTAATTGAGCCACCTGTCTCTCTGTCAGATAGGAGCTCCTGTGGAAAGCCCATATCCATATTCGATGTTCTGAACACCAAAGGTGAGTATCTGTAAAACTCTGCAATGCCATGTGTAAAATATGAGATGAAAGTTACTTCAATGCTTTTGTTTCACTTTTAGTATTCTCGAAACTCAGTTGTAAATGATTGCGAGTTCCCGAACTAGTGCTGGAAAAGAAAAATTCAGCTCGGAAAAAATGGCCTCAAAGTGTTAACTTTAGTTTTCATTTGCCATGAGCTCTGCAAAAGCCAGGAAAGAAAGTTCACATTTAAGGGGCTGTTTGTTTTCAATAAAATAATAGTTAGCAGTGTTTTTTGTTAATTTGTAAAGATACATGATGTGAATCAGACCACTCTGCACAGTAGTATCAATTTCTATGTGCATACATTGATGAGAATGATGTGCAACTCTCCTCCACGATCAAACAAAAAGAATGTACCAAACATATTTTGAAGAAGATGGTGTGTTTTTTAGCCTGGAAACAGTCCAGTGCATAAGAAATTAACTTTCCACTCAGCCAGGCAGTATGCCTGACTGCAATTGATGCTTGTAGTCAGTGCCAGTGACATCCATTTTATGGGGTTTTTTTTTTTTGCAGAATGCCCCAGTTGCTCAGACTATAAGAAAAGTTGACTTTAGATTTGTTTTTGTACTGTATCCGTTGAACTATACTTCCAACCTAATGTAAGAAAGAATATGATGAAATTTCCTGAGATTAGGGGCTTGAATTATTTGTCACTCCTATTTCTCAAATCGTGTGGGACGCCGATGGAAACAACAGGGAATTTTCATCTTTCGCAAATATTACTCTTTGACCTCAGCCCCTCTGTTGTATCTCTGGGAATCAAATATTCAGCCCTCCCATCCTGTTCTTTGGAACCTCCTCTTCAACACATCAAGTACCTTTTGTGCTAAAACCTGCCTTTGCCTCTCGCCTAACTGTTATATTATCTTCATCTCTTCTTATTAGTATCATTTTTGTCTTTTACCCTATGAAGCTTTATGACAAATATTTCTGGCAAATTCCATCATCTACTTCATTTCAACTATGATTCGATCTCGTTTTTTTCACTTATCCAATGGAACACAGCAACATTAATGTTGGAAAGGACAATGTATGGCGAAATGGCTTGGACACTGAATGTTCACCATGCAATGTGAAATCAAACCAGGCTGTTCTCTCACCTGCTGTGAAGCTTCCAGATGAATCATGCTTGATCAGTTTTCAACCCACGTCTTAAAGGCAAAAGTCCACGCCACAAAATTACTTACAACTCAGCTATCATATTTGGGACAACATTAAAAACAAATGGGAAGTGAAAGAATGACAATAGTGGGAACTGTCAAATTCAGTCCTTGTGATACTGACATGGATCCAGAAATAATATGTATTTGAAATAACTTGTTGGGACTAGTAATAGAAAGGAGACAAATTCAGAGTTTTCCTTCACAGTCTGAAATTATGAAATAGTCTTAACGTATAAACATATCAATGCATTTCTAAGAAATTCCCAGGCCTGTCATTTAAATAAAACAACTATCTTCTTAGATGTGATACTTAGTATGTTAGAATTCCATCTCATTGTGAAAGGCATCACAATAATATTCTCAATAATAATAACAACAGCATAAAATCCTCCAACATTTTCGCCACCTCCAATGGGATCCCAATACTGGCCACATCTATCCATCTCCACCCCTTTCTACTTTCCTCAGAGACCATTCCCTCTGAAACTCCCTGGTCAACTCGTCCCTTCCCACCCAAACCACCCTTCCCCAGGTACTTTCCCCTGCAACCGCAGGAGATGCAACACCTGTCCCTTTACTTCCCCCCTCGACTCCATCCAAGGACCCAAACAGTCTTTCCAGGTGAGACAGAGGTTCACCTGCATCTCCTCCAACATTATCTACAGTATCTGCTGTTCCAGGTGTCAACTTCTCTACATCGGCGAGACCAAGCGCACATTCGGTGATCGCGTTTAGCTGAACACCTCCGCTCAGTCCTTCTTAACCTACCTGATCTCCCGGTGGCTCAGCGCTTCAACTCCCCCTCCCATTCCCAATCTGACCTTTCAGCCCTGGGCCTCCATTGTCACAGTGAGGCCCAATTTGGAGGAACATTGCCTCATAATTTGCTTGGGTAGTTTGCACCCCAGTGGTATGAACATTGACTTCTCTAACTTCAGATAGCTCTTGCTTTTCCTCTTTATCCCCTCCCCCTTCCCAGTTCTCCCTCTAGTCTTACTGTCTCTGACTACATTCTATCTTTGTCCTGCCCCCTCCCCTGACATCAGTCTGAAGAGATCAGTCGACCCGAAACGTCACCGATTCCTTCTCTCCAGAGATGCTGCCTGTCCTGTTGAGTTACCCCAGCATTTTGTGTCTACTTTCGATTGAACCAGCATCTGCAGTTCTTTCCTGCACAATAATATTCTTGATAGACACAAAATGCTGGAGTAACTTATAACCTGTCCCACTTTCACGACTTAATTGGCGCCCCCTAACGAGTTTGCCCTTGACTCATTCTCGCAGCATGGTCGCTACGAGGTTGTAGGAGGTCGTAGGAGGTCTTCATAACTCTTCCTCATGCCCGTGAGTGGTCTCCGCGTACTTGTGGCCTCTAAGTAGGTCGTGGCGTGTTTTCCAGCCTGATAAAAGATGTCCTTGAGTAACAAAAAAGGACGGCATGGAAAAAATTGATACTTTTTTTTGTCACTCGAGGAAATACTTTTTACTCGTAGGTAGGTCGTAGTAGGTTGTAGATAGTCGTAGGTAGTCGTAGGTAGTCGTAGATAGTCGTAGATAGTCATAGATAGTCGTAGGTAGTTGTAGATAGTCGTAGATAGTCGTAGGTAGTCGTAGATAGTCGTAGGTAGTCGTAGGTAGTCGTAGGTAGTCATAGATAGTCGTAGGTAGTCGTAGATAGTCGTAGATAGTCGTAGGTAGTCGTAGATAGTCGTAGGTAGTCGTAGGTAGTTGTAGATAGTCATAGATAGTCGTAGATAGTCGTAGGTAGTCGTAGGTAGTTGTAGATAGTCATAGATAGTCGTAGGTAGTCGTAGATAGTCGTAGATAGTCGTAGGTAGTCGTAGATAGTCGTAGTAGGTAGTTGTAGGTAGTCATAGATAGTCGTAGGTAGTCGTAGATAGTCGTAGATAGTCGTAGATAGTCATAGATAGTCGTAGATAGTCGTAGATAGTCGTAGATAGTCGTAGGTAGTCGTAGGTCGATGACTGGCCTGAGAAAAAAATGCAAACGTGACATCATTTTATCATGTGATCATGTTCCACTCGTAGCTAGTGGTAGTTGGTCTTAGGTGAGGTCGTAGACATAGTCGTAGGAGGACGTAGGAGGTCTTTTACTTCGGCGAATCAACACGACCTTGACATTTTTTTCAACTCTTCTAGGGTCTTCTAAACTCGCGGATTAGGTCGTCCAAGTGGGACAGGCCCTGAACTAGTTAGGCAGCATCTCTGGCGGAAAGGATGGGTGATGTTTCGGGTCGGGATCCTTCTTCAGACATGAGAATAATATTGGATAATGTTAGCAGTTTCACCAGGAGAGACTGTAATTAGTTTAACAATAAAGCCACGCTGAAACCTCATCCAATATGCTAGTTGATTTGTCGATTAGGTTAGATTGCTATCCTAGAATACTTCTAGGAATAACCATTATTTTTAATTTTAGGATTTTGTCAAAATACATGAAAAAGGTGGCTTTTTCTAAGATTTCTCATGGAGGTAGAAAATTTAGTCATTTTATTTATACAAAATTAAATAATTAAATTGCTACCACTGTCTCTGTCTCATATCTGTTCTCCACTAGATAATGATTATTGAATGATTAATTATGATTAGTAAATAATTCAAATTCAACAATTATATGAACATATTTTCACATTCAGCACTTTTGAATGCATCATATTGAACTGGTTGTGAAAATGAGTTAATCTATCTCATACTTCGAGCTGCTGGGATATTTTTTCACTGGTTACTTAACCATATAGAGACATAGAGTCATACAGTAAGTGCACCCTCACCAGCATCTTGTTCCAGTGTATCATAACTAGGCACTTACTCGGGGTAATTACTCGGGGTAGGCACTCAGTCCGCTAAAAATAAAATTAAACTGCGCATGCGCAGATTGTTCGCTCCGTTAAATAAATAAAAACAGTGACATTTCAATTTGCCCAAGGCTTCCTAGTCCTAGACCAATTGGGGGAACAGTTCCTTTCACAGCGTGTGGAGAGTCTGTGCCAGGGGTAAAGTTGTGGGGAGGGCACGCGTGTTGAGAAGGAGGGTGTCGGGGATAATGCCAGTAACTCACTCACTCACCGCTGCCGCAGTTCTCCGGGCGCGAAGCCCCTGCACTGTAGCTGGGGATAGAAGCAGCTCGGGGAGCTACGAGCGGCCGCCGGTACCCGACAGCAGAACTAGCCGCCACTTCAGCGCCTTCTGCCGGCCCGCTCACCTCTGGCAGTGCTCTCCGTCTGAACACCTCTCACCTGCCACTCGCCGATTTCGCTCATGTCAGCGGCTTCCTGCAAATCCTTAAATTCCAACAGCCAAGTAACCTCAATCGCGCTGTCGGAATTTAAGGACATGAGTGAGGCCAGCGAGCGGCAGGAGAGTGGTTTGTAGACGGAGAGCTGCCAGAGGTGAGCGGGGACCGGCAGAAGGAGCTAAGGTGGCGGCTGGTTCCACTGTCCGGCCCGGCGGCCGCTCAGCCACCCGAGCTGCTTCCCTCCCCCCCCCCCCCCCCCCCCCCCCCCCCAGCCCCAATGTGGTGGCATTCCACGCCTCCGTGCAAGGAACGTCGCAAGTGGCATTATCCCAATCCCTTCATTCACAACATTTGGGTAGTCTGGTCCTCCCCGCAACCTTACCCCAGGCCAGACTCCCCAAACACTGTGAAAGGAGCTCTCCCTCCCCCCCCCCCCCCCCCCCCCACCCCCACACCCCGGGAAATACAGTATTAAAAAATATAAACACAAAATGTACTTACCACATTATTGGTACACAAGCTCCATTCTTCTCTCTTTGTTACCTAACATACAATTAAAATATTGACAAACCATCTTTGAAAACCCCGCCAAGAAACTTGCTCTGCGCATGTGCAGTAGATCGATGCGCATGCGCAGTGCTGCAAAGGCAGAATCTCTGCTGCCTTCAGCCCCGCTCGAAATTGACGGCTTCAGGCAGCGCTGACGGCACGTGGGCTGCACAGAGCTTCCCGTGTTACAAGCGCTGCGGATGAAAGGCATGGAGAATTATGCCTCCCTAAGATCTCTTACATAGGCATAATTCTCCGTGCCTTTATTATTTATATTTAGTTATTACTATGTTATATTTTTAGTCAGGGTAGGCAGTGCCTACCTTGCCTACCCTGACGGCACATGCCTGATCATAACATCCCAACTTCTTTACTCAATTCGGTAACTGTTGAAAGTCAAAATGCCAAAAGCCTTCTTCACCACCCAATCTACCTGTGACGTCACTTTCAAGGAACTAAATACTTGTACCCTTAGATCTCTCTGCTCGACAACGCACCACACATCCCCATCATTCATAATGACGGTCCTCCCCTAGTCTCACTTCCAAAAATGTTGCACTCACCCTTATCTGAATTAGCCTTTAGCCATTCCTTGGCTCACTTGCCCAGCTGATAAAGATCTCATTATAATTCTTGACATAGAATCATAGATTCATACAGTATGGAAACAGGCCCTTCCACCCAATTTGTCCTCGCTGACCAAGATGCCCCATCTAAACTGGTCTCATTTGCCTGTGTTTGGCCCATATCCCACTAAACCATTCCTCTCCATGTACCTGGACCGGTGTCTGTTAAAGGCTGTCATATAACCTGTCTCAACTACCTCCTCTGGCAGCTTGATCCATATACCCACTACCCTCTGAGTGCAAAATGTTGCCCCAAAGGTTTGTTTTAAATTCTGATTCTCTTATCTTAAACTTGCATCCATCCTCTTGTTCTTGATTCCCCTACCCAAGGTAAAAAACTCGTGCATTCACCCTACATATTCCCTTCAAGATTTTATACACTTTGATAAGATTAACATTCAACTTTCTGCACTGAAAGGAGGAGAATCCTAGCCTGGCCAATCTCGACCTGAAGCTCAGGCCCTCAAATCCTGGCATTATCTTCAAAGGAACTGTCCGGAATCTATTTTTGGAAAGTGAGGCCAAGTTATGGAAGTGTTTGATGAAGCATTTTGGAAACATTGATTGTAAATACATTTGCATCACCTTTTCAATGTTAAAATACTCTTGAACAGGCATGTAGACAGGAAAGGTCTGGAGAGACAGACAAATACAGGGAAATAGAATCATAGACTCACAGAGTTTTATTGCACAAAACAGACCCATCAACTCACCCTGGCCCTGCTGACCAAGTTGGAACACTGGGCTAGTCCTGCTTGTCTGTCTTTGGTCCATAGCCCTCTAAACCTTTCCTATCCAGATATCTGTCCACATGGGCCTAACGTTGGTAGCCACCATGGTCGACATGGAAGAGTTGAGCCAAAAGGCCTGCTTCGGTGCTTCATAGTTCCATGACCATGACTATGAATCTGTAGGTTTCAAAGTAGTTTTGCAGAGGGATAAGTATGGTCTATACTAAAGGTCCTAATGTAACTTGATAATAATGATAATAAATGTAACTTGAACTTGAACTTAAATTGACTCCAATATCAGAAAAAAGGCCCTGGAGAAAGTAACTTGGAAGCAGCTGTGAGTGCGTTGTACAACATCCAGCAACGGGTGTCCTTTGCTCTCGTGAGTGTGGAAGATGAAGATGACAAGATTAGGTAACCCTGGGTGACAAAGGGCCTGAGTCTCAGTTTACTTTATTGTCATATCTACCGAGCTACAGTGAAAAGCTTTTGTGGCATACAAACCCGTCAGTGGAAAGACAATACATGATTACAATTAAGCCATCCACAATGCACAGATACATGATAAAGGGAATATCGTGAATAACGTTTAGTGCAAGATAAAGTCTAGTAATGTCCGATCAAAGATAGTCTTAGGGTCTCCAATGAGGTAGACAATAGGTCAGGACTGCTCTCTAGTTGTTGGTAGAATGGTTCCGTTGCCTGAGAACAGCTGGGAAGAAACTATCCTTGAATCTGGACATGTGCGTTTTCACACTTCTATACATCGTGCCTGGTGGGAGAGGGGAGAAGAGGGAGGGGTCATGGTGCGACTCATCCTTGAATATGCTGGTGGCCTCGCATAACTGGTCAAGGCAATGGAGTCAATGGAAGGGATGGTGGTTTATGTGAAGGTCTTTGCTGCGTCCACAATTCTCTGCAATTTCTTCCGGTTTTGGAAGGGGCTGTTCCCAAACCATGTTGTGACACACCCAAATAAAATCCTTTCTAAGGTGCATCTGTAGAAGGTTTGATGAAGGTGAAAAGAAAACATGTGAAGCAACTGTGTAAAAGGTAGAGGTGGGTACTTAAGAAATAAATTAGCAGGGCAAAAAAAAACCTGATGATGGAGAATCCCAGGTCTTATCATTTGGCAGAGGTGTAACCAGGGAAAGAGTTGGACCCCCTGAGGAATTAAGTGGGAATTTGTGCCTGGTGCCAGGAAATGTGGATGGTCTTTTAAATTATTTCTTCTCAACTGTGAAAGTCCAAAAAACTGCAATTGCTGGAAATCTAAAATAAAGGTTATTTTTAATTCCTTAAAAAAATAATGACACAGAGAAAATAATGGAAATACTTTGTAATACAGGCAAAGAAGATATCTATGTTCACTGTCTAAAATACCACCTATTTTGGAATCATCAGTAAACTTACTTTCATCCAAATTGTTGATGTAGATGACAAACAGCAGTGGGACCAGTCCCATACCAAATAAAAATTGGAAGAACAATCTTCCACCACCACCCTCTGCTTCCCACCACGTAGCCAATTCTATATCCAGTTACGTAATGCGCCTGTCCCATTACCTAAGGCTGGGAGCTGAACATCCAGGGATATTCAATATTCAGGAGGGATAGACAGAAAGGTAAAGGAGGTGGGGTAGCGTTGCTGGTTAGAGAGGAGATTAACGCAATAGAAAGTAAGGACATTAGCTTGGAGGATGTGGAATCAATATGGGTAGAGCTGCAAAACACTAAGGGG
The DNA here is from genome assembly GCA_035221665.1 of Okamejei kenojei. NCBI lineage: Eukaryota > Metazoa > Chordata > Chondrichthyes > Rajiformes > Rajidae > Okamejei > Okamejei kenojei. The sequence goes on from CM069133.1 coordinate 147,044,634, forward strand.
CAGAAAACGCTAATGGGAGTTGTGTACAGGCCACCTAGTAGTGGAGTTGGGGATGGCATCAAACAGGAAATTTGAAATGCGTGCAACAAAGGTAAAATGGATATAATGGGTGACTTCAATCTACATATAGATTGGGTGAATCAAATTGGCAGGGGTGCTGATTCTTGGAATGTATGCGGGATAGTTTTCTAAACCAACATGTAGAGGAACCAATGAGAGAGCAGGCTATTCTAGACTGGGTATTGAGTAATGAGGAAGGGTTAGTTAGCAGTCCTGTTGTGCATGGCCCCTTGGGCAAGAGTGACCAGAATATGGTTGAGTTCTTCATTAGGGTGGAGAGTGACATAATTAATTCAGAAAAAAGGGTTCTGAACTTAACGAAAGGTAACTTTGAGGGTATGAGACGTGAATTGACCAAGATAGACAGGCAATTGATTCTTAAAGGGTTGCCAGTGGATAGGCAATGGAAGGCATTTAAAGACTGCACGGATGAACTACAACAATTGTTCAACCCAGTTTGGCAAAACATCTTTAGATTCTGAAGTAGTTCCTGAGGATTGGAGGGTAGCTAATGTAACCCCACTTTAAAAATGGGAAGGAGAGAGAGAACGGGGAATTACAGACCAGTTAGTCTAACATCGGTAGTGGGGAAACTGCTAGAGTCAGTTATTAAAGATGGGATAGCAGCACATTTGGAAAGTGGTGAAATATTTGGACAAAGTCAGCATGGATTTATGAAAGGTAAATTATGTCTGACGAATCTTATAGAATTTTTCGAGGATGTATCTAGTAGAGTGGATAAGGGAGAGCCAGTGGTTGTGTTATATCTGGACTTTCAGAAGGCTTTCGACAAGGTCCCACATAAGAGATTAGTATGCAAACCTAAAGCACACGGCATTGGGGGTTCAGTATTGATGTGGATAGAGAACTGGCTGGCAGACAGGAAGCAACGAGTAGGAGTAAACGGATCCTTTTCAGGATGGCAGGTAGTGACTAGTGGGGTACCGCAAGGCTCAGTGCTGGGACCCCAGCTATTTACAATATATATTAATGATTTGGATGAGGGAATTGAATGCAACATCTCCAAGTTTGCGGATGACACGAAGCTGGGGGGCAGTGTTAGCTGTGAGGAGGATGCTAGGAGGTTGCAAAGTGACTTGGATAGGGTGGGTGAGTGGGCAAATGCATGGCAGATGCAGTATAATGTGGATACATGTGAGGTTATCCACTTTGGTGGCAAAAACAGGAGGGAAGATTATTATCTGAATGGTGGCCGATTAGGAAATGGGGGGATGCAACGAGACATGGGTGTCATGGTACACCAGTCATTGAAAGTAGGCATGCAGGTGCAGCAGGCAGTGAAAAAAGCGAATTGTATGTTGCCATTCATAGCAAAATAATTTGAGTATACAAGCAGGGAGGTTCTACTGTAGTTGTACAGGGTCTTGGTGAGACTACGCCTGGAGTATTGCGTACAGTTTTGTGCTCCTAATCTGAGGAAAGACATTCTTGCCATAGAGGGAGTACAGAGAGGGTTCACTAGACTGATTCCTGGGATGGCAGGACTTTCATATGAAGAAAGACTGGATAGACTCGGCTTGTACTCACTAGAATTTAGAAGATTGAGGGGGGATCTTATAGAAACTTACAAAATTCTTAAGGGGTTGGACAGGCTAGATGCAGGAAGATTATTCCCAATGTTAGGGAAGTCCAGAACAAGGGGTCACAGTCTAAGGATAAGGGCCGAGATGAGAAAAACATTTTTCACACAGAGAATCTGTGGAATTCTCTGCCACAGAAGGTAGTTGAGGCCAGTTCGTTGGTTATATTTAAGAGAGAGTTAGATGTGGCCCTTGTGGCTGAAGGGATCAGGGTGTATGGAGAGAAGGCAGATGCAGGATACCGAGTTGGATGATCAGCCATGATCATATTGAATGGCGGTGCACGCTCGAAGGGCCAAATGGCCTACTCCTGCACCTATTTTCTATGTTTCTATGTTTCTATGTCCCACTTAGGCAACTTTTTAGGCGACTGCAGGAGACAATGCAGTCGCCACATGTTCGCGGGTGGTTGCCGGGAGTTGCCTTCATGTAGCAATATTACAAACTTTTGAGATTTAAAAAATCAAGTCTGCAATTTATCCCATCAGATTAAGCATAAAAGAAGTTTAATTTGACACCTAATTCACTTTCATATCTTCAGTATTAAAAAAGTTATGGCCATTTTCATACTCTGAAATTAGCATCTTGTTCCCCAATGCCTTTCCATTGACTTAACTCAAAAGCTGTGATCGAGGACAGTCAAAAGTCCATAACTTTCTTAAAAATTAAGAGAACTCAATGAAATTTTCAGTTATTATAGATTGAAGCAGTCTGAAACAAATATGAAACAATCTTACTTGGATGACCTGAAATTAAAGCATATAATTAGTTAGTTACCTAATTGTAGTTAATTACAAAATTCAATTACTAGATCTAAACATCTATCCATTTCTTTAGAAAAGATAAACATTTTTAAATTGCCTAAGTGTCCAAATAACATTCACACAAGAATTCACAATATAATATGATTTTTAAATGTAATTTTCATGAATTTATAGGCCAAATGGAAGGAATTTAGTGTCTAATTCCCGTAAATTAATGGCCATTTAAATCAACTTGCGAGTGGGTTTTAGTGGAACGCGGTGGATTGGAACGTCGCGGTTTGCGGTGAATTTAACCCCCAGTCGGCAGGAAAAACACTGCCGGTTCGTATATTTTTTTGGTCCCCTTTTCGCAACATGAAAATTTGATTAAAGGCTTCCTAAGAAGCACGTGTTTATGTAAAACTAAACTGTGTACCTTCTTTTATCCCCTACGTAAAACCCGTCCCGTTGTCGGCGTTCACGGCTTTAGAAGATGATTTTTAAATTCCTCTTGCTAATAAATGATCTAGCGTAGTTTAAAAACACCTTCATAAAACAAATGTCAGAGCGATTTCTCTTTAGCAACTCAAATCCCCTTAGATGGATCGATTTGCCCTGTCTGGAGCAAAACGGCATTTTAAACCCGCCCCCCTCTGAAAGGCGCCAAAGTCGTGCACACGCAGAGTGGCAGAACTGCAGCGCCGCTGAAGGTAAGTATTGTAACATGCATACTTCATGGTCCTGAGGAGTTCCCGCATTCTGGGAACTAGTCTCGGACTCATTGTGGTCACCGTGAATTTTCCAACATGTTGAAAAATTAGCGACGACTAGAATTAATGACAAGTAGAGTAGCGAGAATTCTCGAGCCGTAGGTGGGTCGGCAGGAGGTCCTAGTGGGGTTGCCAGGAGGTCGAAGATTCTCAGAGGTTCTCGTAGGTTGTGGGCAATGCTGACCGGTGACTTTCATTGGCTCATTGAGGAAAATTAAGGCAGTAGTTTTCAGAACCAGGGATAACCGACCGGTAATGTTCAATGTCCGCCGAGCTTCACAGCCGTGTATCTCTGGCTTCTTAAAAGTTGTCTCCATTCCTTCTCCCCCCTTCTCCCCCCTCTCGCCCCCCCTCTCCCCATCTCTTTTAAAGGACTTACCGTACACAGTCCTTTAGCCATCTTTTTACAGCGCCAACCTTCCTGTTCATCGCGGTGTGTTTCTGCATCACCTTGGCTTTTTAGATTTAGATGAGATTAGATTAGATTTTATTACTTGTCATTCGAACCACAGAGAGGCTCAAACGAAACTCCGTGTCCACAGCCATCCAAACAGAACAATTCCTACACGAAACACAAACAATTCAATTTACAGAAAACATCCATCACAGTGAATCTCCTCCTCACTGTGATGGAAGGCAAAGTCTTTAGACAGGGCAAGCAAGGGGAGCACTGTCTAAAAAAAGGGGCTGGTGAAGGAAGTGATTTGTTTATGTATGTTCCACTCTGACAGTCGATGTCCCAGATCCCGGTTTTTCAGATGACGGCCACTGTAAAATCGCCTAAGTGGGACAGGCCCATAACACTCCTGGAATCCTACGCGATCTAATCTTCAGATCAACATTAATTGTGTAACCTTATCAAAGAGTTTCTAAGGTCCACATAGACTATGTCTACAGTCTGCCACCATCAGCCTTTTTGGGTGCTTCTTAAAAATCCTCAGTCAAATTTGTTAGACACAATCTCATGCTGGGTAAACAAAAGCATGTTGACTATCCCTGTTTAAGAAGGAACTGCAGAATTACATCTTCAAAAAATTCCAGAAGATTAGTCAAGCATGATTTCCCCTTCATAAACCCATGCTGACTCGGACCAATCCTGTTATTGCTATCCAAATGTACGGCTATCTCATCTTTTAAAATTGACTCTAGGATCTTCCCCACCACCAATGTCAGGCTAACTGGTCTATAATTCCCCGTTTTTTCTCTCCCGCCTTTCTTAAACAGTGGGTTGAGGGGATGGGGGCCTAGAGAACGGAATTCCAGGTGACAACGGAGAGCATGTCAGGTGTCTTGAACATAGGTCGGGAGGGATTTAACCGGAGGGATAGGATGGAGTTGAGGTACGTGGAAATAAGTTCAGTAGGGCATGAACAGGCAGAAACAATGGGTCTGCCAGGACAGTCAGGTTTGTGGATTTGCGGTTGGGGTCACATGGTTTGAGGGGAATGGGGAAGACCCAGTGGAACAGCCACTGAGGTTACCTGGGTAAGGAGACTAGCACTAGGACCCAGCGCAGTCAAACCCAGGGGAGTGGGAGTCTGCAGCGTGGAAGCTTCAGGCCCAGTGCTTAGACCAGGATTCAGGTAAGGCTGCTGTGTGCTGAAGAGCAGTGGAGTGGCGAGGGTCGGTGGAGTCGATGGTGGAAGCCCGCAGCGAGTGGAGTCCGGGTCAGCGGGCGAAGCGTGGGAGGTCACTGAGGCGGCGAGGTTCGGCGGGCCTGGCGAGGTGGCGAGATGAGTAGGCCCCGGTGCGGCGGCAATGTTCGGCGGTCACATTATGGTAGCGATAGTCGGAGGAATCGGGGAGGGGGCGATAGTCAGAGTTACCGGTGAGGCAGTGAGGATCGGCGTCATCGGTAGGCAGATGAAGGTCAGCGGCAGCATCGACGTAGAGGTCAGCGAAGGTGCCGTCCTCGGTGGTCCAGGAGGCGGTGAGTGCTGGAGCTGCTCCTCGTGGCCAAGATGGCGTTGTGCGACACGGGCAGGCAGCGCGGGCCAGCGTTGGGGCCTGGGGCCTGCAGGCAGTCGAGTCGTGGAGTGTCAGTGGCAGGAGCGATCTGGAGGCGGGCGAGTTTAAGGTCCTTGGTGGAATTCAGGCGGGTCAGGAATCGTTGATTGAAGGCGTAGATCTTCCGTAGGATGAAGTAGAGTTGGGGTCATTTGCAGGTCTGGGTGAGTGAGGCCTGAAGTTTCAGGAGAGTCAATGTGAGGTCCTGTTGGTGCTGGCGCATGGCAGCCAGAGTAGATCTCAGTGCCCGGAAGGAGAATTGCCTTGTGTGGCGGCAGATAGCCAGTCGGTATCGATAATCCGGGTTGGGTCCGACGGGGAGGTAGGGAACTGGAGCTGGAAACCATGAGGTACAAGATGGAGGCACAGGTAAGTCCCGAGGAAGCAAACGTGGCTGTGGTATCGAGTCTGGGTTGAGATGTGGTCGTAGAGTTGGAGGGAAGGGGGAATCACAGAGGAGGGGCAGTGAGAGACGTGGTTGTTAAACTGTCATCGGAGAGAGGAGGAGAACTTCTTTAAAGTAGGCATACCTTGAGGAGATTTTGCAGTGGAGTAAACAACATGTTTAAGAAGGAAGTGCAGATGCTGGAAAATAGAAGGTAGACAAAAATGCTGGAGAAACTCAGTGGGTGAGGCAGCATCTATGGAGTGAAGGAACTAGGCAACATTTTGGCCTGAAACCCTCCTTCAGACTGATGTGAGGGCAGGGGAGGGGGGGGGGGGGGGGAGAAGAAAGGAAGAGGAGGAGCCAGAGGGCTAGAGGGAGAGCTGAGAAGGGGAGGAGACTGTAAGGACTACATGCAATTGGAGAAGTCAGTGTTCATACCGCTGGGGTACAAACTGCCCAAGTGAAATATGAGGTGCTGCTCCTCCAATTTCCAGTGGTCCTCACCCTGACCATGCAGGAGGCCCAGGACAGAAAGGTCGGATACGGAATAAGAGGGGGATCCCGGTTCAGCACCTGTTTTTCCAATGCTAGTATACCTTGTCCCTCAGAATCCTCTCCAGTGATATCCCAGCCACAGATGTTAGTCGTACTAGACAATAGTTCCCAGGTTTTTCGTTACATTGCATCTTCATTAGAGGCACAACATTAGCCGCCCTCCAGAGCTCTAGCACCTTGCCTGTGCTTAACGGTGATTCATGTATCTCTACACTTTCTTCCCTAGTGTCCCACAGAGCCTTGTATATATCTGATAAGATCCATGAGATTTATCTACCTTCATACATCTTAGAATGTCCTGCACCTTTTTGGATGTAATATGATTGTCCTCAGGACATCTCCATTAACGTTCCATAATTCTATGTCTTTCTGTGTGGTAAAAATAGAGGAGAAATATTAATTGAAGACCTTGCCCATCTCTGGTGACTCTTCACATAGATTACCACTTTAGTTTCCGAGCGGCCCTATTTTCTTTCTGGTTACCATCTTTCCCTTAAAGTCTCTTTGGGTTCTCATAAAATCTCATAAAAATTAACTTTAGGAGAGAGGTTTGCACAAATTGTCAGCTTTCTGCTGAAAATGTTGTTCAATAAACAGTTAACAGCAAAGAAACTGTTATCTTCAAGTTAGACATTTGAGCAATGCCTTTGCCAGATTTCCAGAGAGATGGAAGTTAGGGGTGCAGCAAAAAGTGCTTGGCATTACTATGAGAGGCTGTTTGCATTTTTTCCAGTTACAATTGTGGAGAAGGCAAATAAACTGGCCACATGTTTTAGCCTTTGGAAAATTGAAAGTTAAATATCTATACTTTGTGACTGATTTGAATGGAAGGCAAACGGTGACCAACTGGAAAAGGACAGGTTGTGTTGCCAAATCTTTGAACTTATAAAGAATCCACTGTGAACTTGGACACAGCAAACAGAAGAGATACTGTTTGCGGTCATTGTGGTCAAACTGTGATTCTTTCTTGTTTACTCAATTTCGATGATATATCAACAGTTGAAACTAATATGCTCTTTCTGTAATGAGTTTCGATAATTAGGTTATATTAGTGGCTTTTTGAATGGTATATTTAAATTTATCACACCCAAACTTGGTGAGATCAATTAGGGGTTTTCACTTTAAAATAATACGTGGTACGTTACCATGGAGGTTTCGATGACTCAACAATGATTGTTACGTGAGATCATCTTACATTGACCACAAACATACAGCTCAAAAAACTTCGCCCTTCAATCAAAATCAGTGTATTATCCTTCACCTTTTGCCATCTTGGTTACTTGTGTAATTAAAAGTGAAGGTATAACTAACATTCAGTTGTATTATTTGTATGTTACATTCATTCAGCTCTGTTGTGCAGGTTACATCATTTGCATGCCTGAAACCAGATTTCTGAAACACTATTCTGAGTCCTGTCACACCTTCTAGGTCCTACTTTTTTGACAAATTAATTATTTTGTTTGCTGAAGCAACAAATACCTGAAACATTAAAGTTGCAAATAGGGCAGAGAAGATTTACAAGGATGTTACTAGGATTTGAGGGCCTTGATGATAGGGAGGGGCTGTGCAGGCTAGGATTTTGTTTCTTGGTGTGCAGGTGTATGAGGAGTGATCTTATAGAGATGTATCAAATAATGAGGGTAATATATAGGGTAAGTTCACAGAGTATTTTTGCCCAGTGTAGGGGAATCATGAAGAAGGGAGATAGGATAACTGAGTGGTAACTGAGTGAGGCAGAGAATTCCACACTTACCACTCTATGAGAAAAAGTGTTTGCTCGTCTCCGTTCTAAATGGCTTACTCCTTATTCTTAAACTGTGGCGCCTGGTTCAGTACTGCCCCAACATCGTGAACATGTTTCCTTCCTCTAGTGTGTCCAAGCCCTTAATAATCTTATATGTTTCAAAGAGATCCCCTCTCATCCTTCTAAACTCCAGACAAAGGATGATGCATATGTGGATCGAGCTGCCAGAGGATGCTGTTGAGGCAGGTACAATGATGATATTTAAGACACTAGGCACATACATGGATAAGAAAGGTTTAGAGGGATATGGGCCAACTATAAAACCTGTTTGGAATGGACAAGTTGAGCAGAAGGGTTTGTTTTTTGGGATCTCTGACTCTATGACTCCTTGGCTTTATGTGCAAAATTAGAGGTAATAAGAACAATAGCTCAAAATTAATTCATACCTCTGTGAGTTGACATTTCAGGTGAATAAGAATGTTTTTCCCCAGATGCATATTCCTACTGCAATAAGATCTGGGACTTGCCTTCAATCCTCAGACTTCAAAGTGAGAAAGTGAGAACAAATAGCAATTGCAATAATCAAGGGTTTAAATTTTCTGCACAGAAACGTGCGGAAAGCAGGCCAGAGATCAAACAGTCAGGGCTTATCTCTGTGACAAAAACCCTGAGCCACTGTAGTAATGAATAGTTTTACTGACAAAGGGCAGGATAAATCTTATAGTCCTCACCACAATAATGTCACACCTGAAATGTCCTTGTTCCTTGATGAGAGGAGCATTCCTGCTATAATTGCACTTCAGGCTATTATTTGGTAAAAAATAAAGTGCGAAATCGTAAAACCATGCGTACAAAGATTTCTGCTTTTGCTGCGAATGCACGAGGTATTGTTACATCTAATGTTATGGTAAGGTGACTTTGAACTAAGCTCACCAATCAAATGAGGCAGACAATGATGCAATAAGGTCATGTGCTCTTTGTCAAGCCAGGCTAGGTGAGAAAGCAAAGCTGACATGACTACTGGCAGCATGTTGAGGCCAACAGATTAGGTTCCACCTGCTGTCAGTTAACTGACTTCATCAGTTCCTGTGTAATTGTAAGGTTAACTACAAGTATACACAAAGAGAGAGAAAATAAAAACCTAATAATGTGCTTTCAAAACAGTGTTGAGACAATTCATAATATGTTTTTCAAGGTTTAAATACGATGTTCCCAATTGCTGTTTTAAAGTAACAGAGAAGCCACAGCTCATATTTTCCGTGCAATTACAGATGAAGGCTACCATATAATTGATTTAGTGATCACAGCTCACCTTACACACATTTAAATATACTATGCTACGAATGCACACACATTTGGAACTGCTAAATTGTGCAAATAAGCAAGCTAATCCTGACCACCAAAATAGTGGCATTTTAGGACATTAAAATTTTCAACACTCTCTTCCAGAATGGGAATAATAAAAGTAGTAGGAATACTGCAAAAGTCCAGCAACAGTAGATCAACGGTCACGGTCATATGTTAGCTTTCTTTTTAAAATAAATAGTTTCCCCAGTCTTTAACGAGAATATTATTTTGGTTACATCAAAACATTTATTACAGGCAAATTGTTATTCCTGAATAAATCTAACAGTTTTATTAAGGCACCACCCATCATATTAAAACATTTGGCAAGCTTTTCCCAATGCTTGCCAAACACTGTGTGCGACGACACAATTTGCATCACAATATGCTGATCAAAATGTGCTGCCTGTGCATAATGTCCGCACAATGACAATGATATACAGCCGTTCTGGCTGTCATTCCTCCCGAGCAATCAAGACTGAGCTCCTACAAGTGGAGCTCTGTGATGGTGCTGTGTGTGTGTCAATGTGGCAGGTGCAATTTTAGATTTAACCTATGTAAACAGAAGCATAATATGCATATGTGAAAGATAACTGACAAATTTCAAATATGACTGGAAGAACAGCTATCATGTCAACTGTGATCCAAATTTCAAATTCATCTCAGCATAGATGTCTATATAATATGCAAATATAATAATGGCTATACACTGTGGTCAAACTGTGCAGTGCATATAATGATTTGAGAATCAAGAGTGGTTAATTGTCATATGCACCGGGAGAAAACAATGAAATTCTTGCTTGCTGCAGTTTTACGGGCCCATTAATGCAACAACACAACTAATAAATGTACGAATAATCAATATCACAATAAATTATCTGTAGTACGAGCTAACCATATTATGTATATAGAGCAATCTATACGAAGTCCATAGTAGATCGTTGCTGAAACAACAAAGTTGCCCTTGGAGGGCAAGGTGGTACAGCGGGAGAGCTGCTGTCTCACAGTGCCCGACTATCGGTGCTGTCTGTACGGAGAAATCTGTGCAATTGTTTGCCACAGAAGGGTGTGGAGGCCAAATCAATGGATATTTTTTAAGGCAGAGATACACAGATACTTGATTAGTACAGGTGTCAGAGGTTATGGGGAGAAGGCAGAGGAATGGGGTTAGGAGGGAGAGATAGATCAACCATGATTGAATGACAGGGTAGACTTGATGGGTCGAATGGCCCAATTCTAATCCTATCCCTTATGACCTCTATCAGCTGCACCACTGTGCCACCCTTTATGTTAACATTAAGAGCAGGATTGTTGTTCTGGTACATTTCTATCATGGTACATGGTACCTCACCCTCCTGTACTCTGATCCACAATGACCACATTTTTGTCCAACAAAGGTGATAGAAACATAGAAACATAGAAATTAGGTGCAGGAGTAGGCCATTCAGCCCTTCGAGCCTGCACCGCCATTCAATATGATCATGGCTGATCATCCAACTCAGTATCCCGTACCTGCCTTCTCTCCATACCCTCTGATCCCCTTAGCCACAAGGGCCACATCCAACTCACTCTTAAATATAGCCAATGAACTGGCCTCAACTACCCTCTGTGGCAGAGAGTTCCAGAGACTCACCACTCTCTGTGTGAAAAAAGTCTTTCTCATCTCGGTCTTAAAGGATTTCCCCCTTATCCTTAAGCTGTGACCCCTTGTCCTGGACTTCCCCAACATCGGGAACAATCTTCCTGCATCTAGCCTGTCCAATCCCTTAAGAATTTTGTAAGTTTCTATAAGATCCCCTCTCAATCTCCTAAATTCCAGAGAGTATAAACCGAGTCTATCCAGTCTTTCTTCATAAGACAGTCCTGACATCCCAGGAATCAGTCTGGTGAACCTTCTCTGCACTCCCTCTATGGCAATAATGTCCTTCCTCAGATTTGGAGACCAAAACTGTACGCAATACTCCAGGTGTGGTCTCACCAAAACCCTGTACAACTGAAGTAGAACCTCCCTGCTCCTGTACTCAAATCCTTTTGCTATGAAAGCTAACATACCATTCGCTTTTTTCACTGCCTGCTGCACCTGCATGCCTACTTTCAATGACTGGTGTACCATGACACCCAGGTCTCGCTGCATCTCCCCTTTTCCTAATCGGCCACCATTTAAATAATAGTCTGATATTGTTGGCCAATTTAAAGATGGCATGGGAGCTGTGTTTGGCTACACAGTCAGGTTGTAGAGAGAAAGTGAGTAGACCTGTGGACTGAGCCGACAACCTTGCGGTGCTCCTGTGCTGATAGTAAGCATGGATGTTGTTCCCAATTTGCACTGATTGTGGTCTGCTGATAATGAAGTCTGGGATTTAATTCCACAGGGTGAGCTGAGACCCAGTTCCCTCAGTTTGATAATCCATTCAGAGGGGAGAATGAACGCTACACTGTAGTCGACGAACAGCAGCCTGATATATGTGCGCTTGTATAAGTAGTCCGGTGTAGACTGGAGAATCAGGGAGATCACATTGTCCGTGAATTGAGTTGAGTCCAGGTCATTACTAAGGCTGGAGTTGTTGTGCATCCTAACTTCATCACAACAATGTGAATGCAACTGTTCGATAGACATTGGGGCATGTCACCTGGCTCTTCTTGAGAAGAACACAGCCAGGCACACCTTGAGAAAGCAACTTGGGAACCTTTGCCATGTTAATGCACTATACAAGTATGTATGGTATGTCGAACAATCCTTGTTCGAGGCATACCGTGGCCCTATCCCTGAACTCGTAACAAGCGCAGTCCCCCTTGTCCTCACCCTCCACCCTACCAGCCGTCACATACAACAGGATCCCACCACTGGCCACATCTTCCCATCTACTCCCCTTTCGGCTTTATGCAGACATTGCTCCCTGCTCCGTAACTCCCTGGTCAATTCGTCCCTTCCCACCCAAACCACCCCCTCCCTTGGTATAACACATGAGAATGTACTTCCATTTGTGACTTAAAATTGTTTTATACCTTCTGGCCAAAGTACAGCAAGTGAAGATGTAAACAACTAAACAATAGTTGAGCTGTTTGCATTTCCCAATACTGTTTTAATCATTTCCCAATACTTCCGATGTCAACAAATACTCCTTTGATGTTTGACCTGCCTCCAGTGTACCGATGACCACATTGGTAACACATCTCCCCAAAGCATCTGTTGTCTCGTCTATTGGGATCCATATTTTGTTGCATGCAACTTCATCTCTAATTTTCTGCACAATAATGTTGAAGTTGCTGTCAAAATAATGTTTCCATAATGATGACTCGCTTGGTCTATGTTCCTCTGTGTATTTCTCTAAAAAAACTCTGAGAGGTTTGTTTTCCAATTTCCACAGTGGAATTCCAGCATCAATGAATGCCTTGCACAAATCACTCGAAAACTCAGATTTGCGACTGGAGCCAGCAGTAAATGTAGTGAGGAGGCAAGCTTGAGTATTTTGCTTGGGTAGTCTACACCCCAGCAGTATCGACATTAACTTCTCGAATTTTAGCAAGCCCTTATCTTCTCCCTCCACCCCCCCTTCCCAGTTCTCCTTCTAGTCCTATTGTCTTTGCCTCTTCCTTTCTTTTCCCGCACCCCCCCCCCCCCCACACCAGTCTGAAGAAGGGTCTCGACCCGAAACATTGCCTATTCCTTCTCTCCATAGATGCTGCCTCACCCGCTGAGTTTCTCCAGCATTTTTTGTCTACCTTTGATTTTTCCAGCATCTGCAGTTCTTTCTTAAATTGATCTTGGAGAAGGCTGAACCAGCGGGCAGCGGCACGAACGAATGAACGACCAATGGTGATGCCCCTGGTTTTGCCCCAGTGGTGGAAATTTTCTTGTAAGTTATACTACGTTAACATGTTAATAATAACATTAATATTAACGTGTTAACATAGAAAACGTCATTGTAATCACGGTACAACTAGAGAAAATGGCACGACCTTTTAGCAAAACTCAAAAAAAGGCTGATTTAGGCACTTAATTGTGAAAAAGGCATTATCCTGGTGAAATCATCAAAAAAAGCAATAAAAGCCACAAGGCATTTACGGTAAAATCCTGGCTCTAGTAATAACCAACCTGATCTCCCGGTGGCTCAGCACTTCAACTCCCCCTCCCATTCTGAATCCGACCTTTCTGTCTTGGGCCTCCTCCATGGCCAGAGTGAGGCCCACCGTAGATTGGAGGAGCAGTACCTCATATTTTGCTTGAGTAGTTTACACCTCAGTGGTATAAACATTGACTTCTCCAATTTCAGGTAGTCCTTGCTTTCTCCCTCTTTCCCCTCCCCTTCCCAGCTCTCCCACAGCCCACTGTCTCCGCATCTTCCTTTCTTCGCCCCACCTCCCCACCCCCACATCAGTCTGAAGAAGGGTCTCGACCCTAAACATCACCTATTCCTTCGCTCCATAGATGCTGCCTCACCCGCTGAGTTTCTCCAGCATTTTTGTCGAGCTACAAATATGATATGTTGTTTGTGCTTTTTAAACTGTGAGAGGTAAATTCCATGAGGTCAATAATTGTGCTCATACACATCTTTAGCAAAAACAGGTGTGTATGAAAGTATATGTAAAAAAAGTTGTTTATTGCCATATGCACAAGTAAAGTGATGTATCAATATAATGAGAATCTTGTTTGCAGCTGCTTCACCTGTGCATAGACCTGGGTAACATACAAAATATAATGTTTTCATAAATCTTACAAGACAGTGAAAAGAAAAAGACTGTTGAAAAATAGGACATAGATGCAAAACTTAATTAGAAATAAAACATGTCCATTGTAGTTCAAGAGGTAGTCAATGGCGTTTCATTGCTGGGGTGGTATTAGTGTTGAACAGGTCAGTTCAACAACCTGATGGTTGTAGGCAAGTAGCTGTTCCTGAACCTGCTGCCTTGGGGTTCTGTATCTCCTGCCTGTGAGAAGAAGGCATGGCTCAGATGCAGGTGGCTTTTGGTGATATATGCCGCTTTTTTGAGGCAGTATCTCATATAAATGCTCGTGATTGTGGGGTGTTCTGTACCCATGATGGACTGGGCTGAATCTGCCACTCACTACAGACGCCTGCATTCTTGTGCATTGGAATTTCCGTACCAGTCTATGATGCTACCAGGCAGGATTTTGTACAGTGCATATGGAAAATATTTGCTGATACATCAAATCTCATTGAACATCTAAGAAAGTAAGCCACTGGCACATCTTTTATGACTATTATATTTATGTGCTTGGCCCGGGACAAGTCCTCTGAGATCCCAACACTCAGGAATTTGAAGCTGCTATCTCACTCCACCACTGACCCACCAATGAAAACTGTTGCACGTTTAATAGAAAACATGAATGAATTTTTGTATTGATAATTCGTTCCCATATGGAAAATATTCTTAAGAACAGTATTGAAAAATTGGGGGAAATGATAGCACACTATATTATTTTCATGATACATTGTTAAAACCAATAGAATTACATGGTAGTTCAAAAAAACGAAACTGGTTTGAATGAAGAGGAATGAAGAGCAAAAAAGCAAAATTACAACGGGAAATGCAGGTACGGTTTTGTGGCTAAACCTTGCTTAGGGACTGTGGTAGAGTTGCTGCCTTACAGCGGCAGAAACCGGATTCGATCCTGTCTACGGGTGCTGTGTGTATGGAGTTTGTACATTCTCCCCCTGACCTGCGTGGGTTTTCTCCGAGAACTTCGGTTTCCTCCCACACTCCAAAGATGTACAGGTTTGTGAGTTAATTGGCTCGGTATAAATGTAAAAAATTGTCCCTAGTGTAGGATAGTGTTAATGTGCAGGGATTGCTGGTCAGTGCGGATTCCGTGGGCTGAAGGGCCTGTTTCTGCGCTGTATCTCTCAGCCAAACCAGGACGTTTGAAGCATGAAATCAGATAGACTAACACCCTACCAACAGCCTCAGGTTACACTTAAATTAGAACACCTATTATGAGATCAATATATAAATGATGCATAACCTCTGCCAGAAAATAATGCACATTATTCACCAAATATGTTTCCATTCTGAAGCAATCGAGTGCGTCTTTTTTGAAGGAAGAGGATGTATGATAATGGTTGCCTCTGTGACTGGGAATTATAGATATAAGTGGCATTGGTCTGAGGTACATGATTGTTATTATGGCAATGATAGTACTATTTTCGAAGGGATGCAGAGCAGGATGCAGGGAGTAACAGGATGCAGACTCTGGGCAAGTTTATTTCAAAGTTTTTATATTTAACGGGATTCATTATAGAACTGTATTAATTCACATGTTCAAATTATATCCTACAATTTTTATTTTTTAATTTAAGTATCTAATTTTGTTTCCACTATTACTGCAGCCTACCATCTGAAAAATAATTAACAGCATGCTTATGCAACATTGATTTGGACTGCAAATTATAGTGTTTGATTCTGTATTTGTTTACATCCATGGTGACATTCTAACACTGGGAAACTCTTGGCAAGAATCAACTGCTGTTGTATATTTAGGTAAACTGTGACAGGGTATTAATGAACAGTAGCAATCAACATGGTTGGCCAACCAGCAAGAGAATTTTGGAAATATATAGAATGAACATGATAACTCCAGATATCTGTTGCTAGGCCAAAGTTGAATACCTCCTATGATTGAACTCTCACTGACATTTCCTTATATCTATTTGGCTAAGCCTTTTATCAGAAGAATGTAAACCACTTCTCCCTCTGGATAGTATGTTTCATATATTCAGTACCCTATTTTTAGGTAGTTTAGCTTAGAGAAACAGTGTGGAAACAGGCTCTTCTGCCCACCGAGTCTGTGCTGAGCAATGATCACCCATACACTCACTCTATCCTACACACTAGGGGCAATTTACAGAAGCCAATTCACCTACAAATCTGGACGTCTTTGGAATGTGGGAGGAAACCAGAGCACCCGGAGAAAACCCATGCAGTCACAGGGCAAACGTACAAACTCCGTACAGACAATACCCAAGATCAGGATCGAACCCGGATCTCTGGCACTCTAAGGCAGCGACTCTATCGCTGAGTTAGTGTCATGTGTGTCTTTTGTAAAGGAAGAGGATGTATAACTATGTATAACTTAATTAAATAGAATGGTTAAATAAGACAGAAGATGTTGAAAATACTCAGTGGGTCAGACAGCTTTGTGGAGAGAGAAACAGTGTTATTGCTTCAGATCAATGACTTCTCATCAACGTGGATATCTTTGGCTATATAAATGAAGAATATAACAATCAGGAAGTAAGAAATATGAACAGGAGGAGATCATATATATTTTCAAACCTATTGAATGGAACTTCAAGACCTGGTAAAGCCTCTTGCGTTGTAAACTTTCAACACACATTTTGAATGGAAACATTTGGGCTCAGCAGAAAATGATGCAGAAAACTGCAGTAATAATGAAAACAAAATCCACTACTTAAATTGAAAAATAAACTGCAAATAAATGTGGCCCAACTAGTAGATCTGTTGCCACACAGCACCAGAGACCTGGGTTTAAACCTGACCTTGGGTGCTATCTGTGTGTATGTACGATCTCCCTGTGGCCTCGTGGATTCCTTTGGGTGCTCTGGTTTCCTCCCACATCCCAAAGATGTGCGGGTTTGTCGATTAATTAGACTCAATTTTCTTAATTGACTTAATTAAATCGCACCTCACGCATAGCGAGTGGATGAGAAAATGGGATAACATAAAACCAGTGTGAACGAGTGATCGATGGTCAGCCTGGACTCAGTGGGCTGAAGGGGATGTTTCCATGCTGAATCTCAAAACAAACCTAAATGATGTCCTTCCGATGATCTCTGTAATTCCGCACACAATTGTGAAATCTTTCTGGAATTGTACAAGACTTTGTGGCAACCACACCTGGATTACTGTGTGTACATTTGCTCTGAAATTAAAGAAGGATATACTTGCCTTGGAGTCATTTAAGTGTAAAATCATTAGAATAACTCCTGGGAGGAGTGAGTTCTGACATGATGAGAAATTGAGAAGGATTAGTTTACACACATAGAAGAACAGGAGATTATCTCATTGGGACGAGATGCCGAGAGGGATTGGCAGGGTGAACATGATGAGAGTTTAAAACTAGAGGGTGTAGATTAAGGAAAAAGGGGTAGCCCAATGAACTGAAATGAGAAGATGTTTTGTAACGGAAAGGTTATTGATCTTTGGTCTCTGGTTGCTGTTGCATAGAACATTTTCAATAGAGAATAGTGGAATCTTGGCAGTAAGGGAATCTAAAGGTATTAGGCAGGAAAGTGGAGGAGGTACAGGATCAGTCATGATCTTATTGAATGGACTAACATGGTTCCAGTTTTATTGCGCATCCTAACATGCACAATAAATAATTGATAAGCATTGTTACCTTTTATTGTAAGTGAAACAATTATCAGCAAATCGATCCTACACCTCATTCACACCATGGCATCTTTAATGCTTCCTCGCTTCAATTCCAGTGCTACTCCCAGGCACATGCCAAAAGCTAGTATGCCAAAGTACAGCAAAATTGCTCTTATGATGTAAAAGGACCCCGGATCTAAGACGGTACTCCACTTGTGGCAGAAGGACCAATTGTTGGCTGCAAGTTTGGCAGTACTACTTGGAGAGGCTTGGCCTGCTTTCCTGCCACTAAATGTCCAGCCTCCGCTACTGTTCTGAGAGATGGCAACCTCTCAGTCTCTTGAATCTAACCTTATTCAAGTTCACTATCGATCGTTTCATTCTCCTGCGGACTGAATGTATGACATAAATGTTCACTAAGCTTGATGGACTCAGTGCAGTTATTACACCAGTCATTGAAAGTAGGCATGCAGGTGCAGCAGGCAGTGAAGAAAGCGAATGGTATGTTAGCTTTCATAGCAAAAGGATTTGAGTATAGGAGCAGGGAGGTTCTATTTCAGTTGTATAGGGTCTTGGTGAGACCACACCTGGAGTATTACGTACAGTTCTGGTCTCCAAATCTGAGGAAGGACATTATTGCCATAGAGGGAGTGCAGAGAAGGTTCACCAGACTGATTCCTGGGATGGCAGGACTATCTTATGAAGAAAGACTGGATAGACTCGGTTTATCTGAGGAAAGACATTCTTGCCATAGAGGGAGTACAGGGAAGGTTCACCAGACTGATTCCTGGGATGGCACGACTTCCATATGAAGAAAGACTGGATAGACTCGGCTTGTACTCGCTGGAATTTAGAAGATTGAGGGGTGATCTCATAAAGACTTACAAAATTCTTAAGGGGTTGGACAGGCTAGATGCAGGAAGATTGTTCCCGATGTTGGGGAAGTCCAGGACAAGGGGTCACAGTTTAAGGATAAGGGGGAAGTCTTTTAGGACCGAGATGAGAAAATCGTTTTTCACACAGAGAGTGGTAAGTCTGTGGAATTCTCTGCCACAGAAGGTAGTTGAGGCCAGTTTGTTGGCCATATTTAAAAGGAAGTTGGATGTGGCCCATGTGGCTGAAGGGATCAGGGGGTATGGAGAGAAGGCAGGTACAGGATACTGAGTTGGATGATCAGCCATGATCATATTGAATGGCGGTGCAGGCTCGAAGGGCCGAATGGCCTACTCCTGCACCTAATTTCTATGTTTTCTATGTTTCTATGTATACTCTAGAATATAGCAGATTGAGAAGGGATCTTATAGAAACTTACACAATTCCTAAGGGGTTGGACAGGCTAGATGCAGGAAGATTGTTCCCGATGTTGGGGAAGTCCAGGACAAGGGGTCACAGCTTAAGGATAAGGGGGAAATCCTTTAAGACCGAGATGAGAAAGACTTTTTTCACACAGAGAGTGGTGAGTCTCTGGAACTCTCTGCCACAGAAGGTAGTTGAGGCCAGTTCATTGGCTATATTTAAGAGGAAGTTAGATGTGGCCCATGTGGCTAAGGGGATTAGGGGGTATGGAGAGAAGGCAGGTACAGGATACTGAGTTGGATGATCAGCCATGATCATATTGAATGTCGGTGCAGGCTCGAAGGGCTGAATGGCCTACTCCTGCACCTATTTTCTATGTTTCTATGTTTCTATTAGATTCCTACTGTGTCAGTCAATTGCAATACTCTACGTTATACCTTTTGGGTGGTCAAATTATCCTTAGTTAAATATTTTGTTTTAATCATTTATATTTATTACTTTCATGACTATTTCTAAAGGCAATTGATATTGTATTTTGTATTCAATAAAATCTTAAGGCCATTTTCTATTGTAGTTCTCCTGACTATAGAATGTTGTGGAGAATTGTTTCTATCAGCTTAGTTCCATCAGTGCGTAGTGCAACTATTTCACTCCTGGGTCGTGACATAGTCACCTGCAGCTGGTGACAATCTGTGATCGCCTCCTTCAGTATAGACTGATATTTTCTTACCTTGCTGTAAATCAAATTCCACAACTTTTCTGTAACTAAAACATGTGCAAGTTGGATGTGCTTTACGTTTCTAATTTGTCATCTTGGTATTAAATTGGAACTCAATGATGTAACATAGCTTTAGAATGAGAGAGGCAAGCAGTGGGATGTTGACTCAGTCTTTTATCCCACAAATCCCTCATGTTTATTTATCCACTCAGAAATGAATGCTGAAGTAGCACAATAATCTTATTTGCCCACTGCCGTGTTTCAAGCTTCTGAAATATACTGCGATGGATTTGTTCAGCAAAATATTCTGTATTTGATTTTATGTTGTTACAGAATCACACAACAGTTCTAGGTCATGAATTGAGTGAATCTCTATGATTATGAGCTAGCACGAAACAAGATTGAATGGCAAGCTATCACTTTAGAAAGCAATATTTTGCAAGTTTGTTTTACATGGTACGTGATTTGAATATGCTCAATGTAAAAGGGGAGAAAAGGTTTCATAAAGATAGAAATCTCAGAAATAGCTCACATAACCTTACATGGGGGTTTATTTGTAAGCCAAATTGTCAATATAGCAGTCAGCGTGAAGAAAAACGGAAGGTAAACTATTTTCTAGTGTGCGCGTGCATCAAGAGAAAAGCAAAGCTGCACACTCGTCAATCTCTTCACTTCATTCTAGATTAATTTATAGTCAGACTATCGAATGGAAAACTTGAAATTGAGTAAATTTGGTCCTGAAAAAATATTTATTCAAGGAGTTTGTATATTACAACTAACAATTCCTGTAGCCCAATGATCTATTTTCTTCATGCAGGAGAATGCTGCATCTACTACACGCTACACTTAAGGAAGCTTACAAATAAATACTTAAAATTATACCAGTTCTGTTTGCAATCACTATATTAGAATCATTACTGGAGCATAGAACAGCTAAGCACAGGAAGCGGCTGTTCGGCCCACAATGCCCATGCCACACATAATGCCAAGTTAAGATCATTTCCTTTGACTTCATAGCATCCATATCCCTTCATTCTCTTCATATCCACAAGGGCCGTCCCTCACGCTTACCAATATATACATGGATTTATGGTTTGCAAGAACTCTTAAAGGCATAATAGTGAAGTACAATAGGAATATGACATGAAACATGATTTATTAATGTATGATGGATTATTAAGTTCCTCCGTAAGTTTCCAAAATCAGTTATGATATCTGTGAAACGGAATGAATTTAATAAAGTTAATCTCTCCTTAATGTTCTACACTGCATGGAATGGAATTCTGCCTTACTGTCTGAGCTTTTGCACTTTAATGACTTGCATGATGGAATATAAAGTTAAGGATCCTGGTTTGCTGATAATAGTAAATTTAGGAGACAGGAGAGAATGATGTGAATGGAAGCGGAAAGCTGTCAAGAGAAGTAAACAGATATATCTGGCAATTCCGTTGTATAATGCTGTTTCTCTATGCATTGTACAACTAAAATCAACTTTCTCTGCCTGCAATAATGACCATTTCTGGATCATTTAGCATCACAGGAAATTTGACTGGATACTTCTTTAGATGGCTAATGATCAAAAGAATCATTGGCATCCACCACTGTGCCTATCTATCTCACTCCTGAGGGTGCACTAGACTTAAAGGAAGCTAAGTGAGTCGACTAAGCTATGACAGATGCAATTTAATGTGGAGAAGATATAAAATTAATGACATTTGAAAGAGCTGAGTCATTCCAAAATGATATAAAGAAGCATTTTTCACATAAAGCGTAATTAAAAATATGGAATACGTCCCTACCCCAAAATGGGAATATTTGGTCATATTAAAATTCAAAACTGTAATAGATTTACTTTTGGTGTGTCTATCAGGCAAGATGGAATAAAGGCATGTAAATAGAATTGAGGTGGTATTGCCAGGACTCAAGGGATTGAGTTAGATGTGAGAGGTTGGACATGCTAGGATTTATTCCTTGGAGCGTAGGAGAATGAGGAATGATCTTACAGAAGTGTATAAAATCATGTGGGACACAGATAGGATGAATGTACATAGTATTTTTTGAGGATGTAACTAGAAAAATGGACAAGGTAGTGTACTTTGACATTCAGAAAGCATTTGATAAGGTCCCACATAGGAGATTAGTGGGCAAAATTAGGGCACATGTTATTGAGAGTAGAGTGCTGACATGGATAGAAAATTGATTGGCAGACAGGAAACAAAGAGTAGGGATTAACGGGTCCCTTTCAGAATGGCAGGCAGTGACTAGTGGGGTACCACAATGCTCGGTGCTGGGACCGTAGCTATTTACAATATACATCAATGATTTAGATGATTACAAGCAACATTAGCAAATTTGCAGATGACACAAAGCTGGGTGGCAGTGTGAACAGTGAGGAGGATGCTTTGAGAATGCAAGGTGAGTTGGACAGATTGGGGGAGCGGGCAGATGCATGGCAGATGCAGTTTAACGTGGATAAATGTGAGGTTATCCACTTTGGTAGCAAAGCAGGAAGGAAGATTATTATCTTAATGGTGCCAATTTGGGAAAAGGAGAAGTACAACGGGATCTGCGGGTCCTTGTTCATCAGTCAATGAAAGTAAGCATGCAGGTACAGCAGGCAGTGAAGAAAGCAAATGGCATGTTGGCCTTCATAACAAGAGGAGGTGAGTATAGGAGCAAAGAGGTCCTTCTGCAGTTGTTCAGGGCCCCAGTGAGACTACACCTGAAGTATTGTGTGCAGATTTGGTCTCCAAATTTGAGGAACTACATTCTTGCTATTGAGGGAGTGCAAGTGCCCGGGATGGCAAGTCTGTCATATAAATTAGAGAATGGAATGGCTGGGCTTGTGTACTCTGGAATTTAGAAGGATGAGAGGGGATCTTATTGAAACGTATAAGATTATTAAGGGTTTGGACATGCAAGAGGCCGGAAACATGTTCCCGATGTTGGGGGAGTCCAGAACCAGGAGCCACAGTTTAAGAATAAGGGGTAAGCATGCTTAACTTGAGAGGGGAAAAATTTAATAGGATCTGCTGGGGCATCTCCTTCACATAGAGGTCATAAGTGATAGGAGTAGAATGAGGTCATTCGGCCCATCAAGTCTACTCCGGGGCGGAAAATTGCAACCTTCAAGTGGTCCGCTCTGTTTTGACTAATGCAATCAACTCGAAGTGCACAAACAGAAAATCAAATAGAACAAGTTGTCCTACAACTTTAGGCTGCGCACGCCACACGAAAGAAGAAACAGTCTACTCCTCCATTCAATCATGGCAGATCTATCTTTCCTTCCTAACCCCATTCCCCTGCCTTCTCCCCATAACCTCTGACACCTGTACTAATCAAAAAGCTATCCATCTCTGGCTAAAAATATCCAATGACCGCTTCAACAGCCTTCTGTGACAAAGAATGTCTTTTGATTCTGAGGCTGTGACCTCTACTCTGAGACTCTCCCACTAGTGGAAGCATCTCTCCAAATCCACTCTATCCAAGCCTTTCACTATTCTGTATGTTTCTATGAGGTCCCCCCCTCATTCAAATCTACAGCGAGTACAGGCCCAGTGCTGCCAAACGCTCATCATTGGTTCACCTACTCATTCCTGGGATCATTCTTGTAAACCTCCCCTGGACCCTCTCCTGCGCCAGCACACCCTTCCTCAGATATGGTGCCCAATATTGCTCACAATGTTCCAAATACGGCCTGACCAGCGCCTCGTAGAGCCTCAGCATTACATCCTTTTTTTGGCATACAAGCTCTCTTGAAATAAATGCTAAAGGGTGGTGGGTATATGGAAAGCGGTGCCAGAAGAAGGAATTACAATGAGAACATTTAGCAGGTACAATGACAACATTTAAAATATATTTGGTTAGGTACATGGATAAGAAAGGTTAGAGGCATGTACCTGGACAAATGGGATCATTTTAGGTATGGCAACTTGGTTGGCAAGGATGAGTTGGGCTGTAGGGCCATTTCTGTGCTCTACTATTAGAGTTACATACCGTTAACCTACAGTTGTAGATCAGGCATGATATCAAGTGGAAAATACCTGGTTCTGATTCTATATTCCATGGGATTTAAATATCACGCCAGGTGAATGGAGAAATGAGAAGTTGATGGGATAGATCACTACGAGAAACCTTTTTCCCAGTACAATTAAGCATAAATAGAGATGTTCTGGCATGAAAAGCAATCTATTATCTTTCCCTATTAGTGGTCCAACTGGGGTTAACACCACAGTTGCAAATTTGCCTTTAAAAAAGGGCATTTCTGAGTTCAAGTAGATTGTTTATTGTATTTACATTTTGACAGATCTTTAAAATGTAATTTCCCTTGCACGTGTAGCTGCTGTGGACCTGGCACTAAAGCTGTCATTCATTTGCTCCCTCCTTGTGGCAATGGTGAGAAAATGGCAAGTGATCAGCTTGTCGTCCTAGCCATCAAGCCACCCTCATCCAGCCACACGCGCATCCACAAGTACAAGCCCACCACTGATTTTCCGGCACACTTGGTTCCAGAGCCTTGCTGTATTATCCGTTTTGCTGGACAAACAGAGGTCTCGGCCTTGGGGGTGCCCAGATACCGACCCGCAAAGATGGCCGCTGAAGTCAGCTCTGGGATCGGATCTGCTGACTATGGCCGGGTAGCAGGGGCCAAATTTGACCCACCGATCGGCGTAGAAGTCCCAATGCGGTCGAGGATCGGACACCTTTTTGGGGAGATATTTGGGTAGGATTTTATGTGTGTCTCGTATTTTTGTCAAGAATAAAGGAGGTGCCGGAAAATCGGTGGTGGACCTGTACCATCTTTTCATTCACTCAGGTGTTTGTTGACCTTCACTAAACAGTGACTAATTCAACATTTATTATGTGTACAGGTAAAATGCTGATTAATTTGTTACCACAATATTGCACCTAAAGCTTGATACTTGGAGAGTGGAGGGTTAGGGGGAGAGAGATATGGAGTACATTTTCAGAATTAGCTTTCCAGATGATTTTGAACATCTCGGCACTTTTACAGAGCACCATTCCATTATTTGTTTATCTGAACTGATCTTCTCTTAGGCATTAACTACTAATGTGCTACATCATGTTAAAAGATGTTTCCACTTTGGGTCAGAACTCATTTTGAGTCATTAGAGTAATTGCACAAAGCAACATACACAATGCTGTCTCTACCAAGGCATCATTCCAAACAATGATGCAATCTGCAAGTCATGTGACCTTGTTCATGTTACAGAGGCCACTTGATTGAAATACAGAGCCCGTTACAGTGTTCCCTCACAGCTCTTTTTAAGGGAACAATAAATCTTTGGCGAGCAGCTGGAAGGAAAGTAACATTTTGAAAAATAATAACAACTGAAAGCTCCCTCGACAAGACTCAATTTTGACCAAACTGATTAAATCAGACAAATTCAGTCCTCCTTGCCTTTTGGCCCAGATCGCTAAAAAACTCATGTAACTACCTGAAGAGAAAACAGCTTGTTTATGAGGCAGAAGATAGACACACAAAGTGCTGGAGTAATTCAGTGGGTCGGTCAGTATCTCTGGAGAAAAAGGATGGGTGAATTTTTGAGTCGGAACCTTTCTTCAGACTCTAAATGTCACCCATTCTTTTTCTCCAGAGATGCTGCCTGGCCCGTTGAGTTACTCCAGCACTTTGTGTCTATCTTCAGTATAAACCAGCATCTGCAGTTCCTTTCCACACACTGTGTATTCAACAGCAGGGTCTGCAAATTACTGCAGAGTATAGATTTAACATCCCTCCATTGATGCAACAATCACTATTCTTTACGAGTAACATCAGGTCATAATTCACAAAGTATTGGAGTATGCCAAAGGGTCAGGCATCATCTCTGGAGAACATGGATACGTGACGTTTCGGGTCAGGACGTTACTTCAGACTGACTGTAGAGTGGGAGGGAGGGGGCGATAGCTAGATGAGAGTTGGGGGCGGGACACAAGTCTGCCAAGTGATAGGTGGTTAGAGGCAAGGGGCTTTTTGAGTAGCAGATGGTTGGACAAAAGCCAGAGATAAAAAATCAAAAAGAACGAGTTAAGAACATAAAGATTGAAGAAGCACAAAATGTGAAGCCAAAAGAAAGAATATAGGTGAAAGGGATGGGGAGAGAGAAATTGGTGTGCATCCGGATGTGGCACGGGGAAGTTGGGGAAAACAGGGAAAACACACCTCTTCCCCATCCTTCCCCACCCTTCCCCCCCATTTTTTCTCCCATTGCATTATTATTTAGCTCGGGAAAGCAGCCAACATAATCAAGGACCATTCACACCTTGGTCCTTCTTTCTTTTCCATTCTCCTAAAGAGCAGAAGATACAGTGCAAATGTTTTTAAGCAGGTACCACCAGATTTAAGATTGTTCGGTGCTCTCATGCGTTCGGGATGAAATTCCTGATCTTTCAAACTATCTCATTGACCCTTTGCATTTTTTTTTTGTCTACACTTTTTCTGTAGCTATAACACTATATTCTGCATTCTTTTTATTTTCTCTTTTGCACTACCTGATGTATTCATGTACGGTAGACAAAAATGCTGGAGAAACTCATCAATGGAGCAAATGAAATAGGCAATGTTTCGGGCCAAAACCCTTCAGACTGATGTGAGGGGGGGGGGGGGGGGGAGAAGAAAGGACTATCTGAAATTAGAGAAGTCTATGTTCATACCGCTGGGGTACAAACTGCCTATGCAAAATATGAGGTGCTGCTCCTCCAATTTCCTGTGGTCCTCACTCTGGCTGTGGAGGAGGCCCAGGAAAGAAAGATTGGATACGGAATGGGAGGGGGAATTGAAGTGCTGAGCCACCGAGTGATCAGGTTGGTTATTGCGAACCGAGCGGAGGTGTTGAGCGAAGCGATCGCCAAGCCTACGCTTGGTCTCACCGATATAGATCAGCTGACATCTAGAGCAGCGGATGCAATAGATGAGGTTGGAGGAGGTGCAGGTGAACCTCTGTCGCACCTGGAACGACTGCTTGGGTCCATGAATGGAATCAAGGGGGGAGGTAAAGTGACAAGTGTAGCATTTCTTGCTGTTGCAAGGGAAAGTGCCCGGGGAGGGGGTGGTTCAGGTGGGAAGGGACGAATTGACCAGGGAGTTACGGAGGAAGTGGTCTCTGAGGAAAGCAGACAGGGGAGGAGATGGGAAGATGTGGCCAGTGGTGGGGTCACGTTGGAGGTGGCGAAAATGACGGAGGATTATTTGTTGTACGTGAAGTATTCATGTATGGTAAGTATTTTACTGGATAGCACACAAAACAGGTTTCTCCATTGTTCCTTGGTACACATGATAATAATAAACCAATATCAATAGCTAAAAGCAAAGTCTATGAGAGTTGTTTCTCCATTTCAGGTGTGCCATGTGAATTTGAAAGTCCATTGAAAAGGCACAGGGAAGATACAGTATCTAAATAGTTAACGTTAACCAAACCTGTTTGTAATTGGGAAGTGGTGTTCGGTATTGAAACACATTCTATTTCATCCACAAAGTGATCTAAGTCCTGGTTATAAGATTGCTCAAATATTGTAGTTACCTGTAATTTTGCTGCCATCTATGGACTTGAAAACATTGTCCATTTTTCTTAAAAACAAGTTGTGCTCTCAGGAGATTTAATTTAATATTCCTTGGACCTTGTTTGGAAACTGCAACCGCCCAGACATGCAGTCTTTATTTGTATTAAATAGAATGTGCTTGTTCAAATAGTGCAAGTCAAGGACTAATCTGTATTCACAACACAAGGCTGTATCTAACTCACATGATTTAACAGTCACATAATTTCTGAAGTGTTCGATAGAAATCAGTAATAACAGGCAGCATTGACCTAGAGACATTTATTAAGCAGGGGCAAGCAGTGCTTCTTAGTGACATCAAAACGCTCCCAACACAGACTAAAAGAGTAAACTTCAGAGAGATTTATACCACGGGGATGTAACATGCTTCTTTCAACAGTGCTGAACTACAATATCTCTAATATAGAATTTTTTGTTCTCATAAGTTTAATTGAACTTGTTTTTTTTGTTAATATTGGCATAAGGCAATTGCCTCCACATATATTGTAAGGAAGCTGGTAAGTAAATATATATATGTAATGTTTACGCATTTTGCACTGTAATGTGAGATGGGCAATTCTACATATATATTTAACTTAACTGCTTGGATCAATTTAACAAATGATTGTGTCAAAAACTCTGAAGAAGGGTCTCAACCCGAAACGTCGCCTATCTCCTTCGCTCCTTAGATGCTGCTGCACCCGCTGAGTTTCTCCAGCTTTTTGTGTAACCCTCGATTCTCCAGCATCTGCAGTTTCTTCGTTAATACTATAATTTCAACTGTCTTTCATAATGAATTTGAATTTGAATAATTTACTGATTTCTATTCTTCTTAACATTGAAATAACAATTCAATACTACAAATTATATTGTGGTGAATGTTTATTTGACTTTCCTCTCCTTACTCGCTGGCAAATATATCAGCTTATTTAAAATACATAGCTTAACACTTGAGTTAAAATAATAATCAGGGAAATGAATAACATTCAGTGTTAATTTACTGAGCCAACCAGAGTAATTTGCGGGTTTATTTATTAAAGTTGATGATTATTCTGGTAGTACAGTAAAAAAAATACCTCATTTATTTAAAAATGATACAATATATAATTCTATGAAACAAAGAAACTGCTTTTGACTGTTCATTTTTAATTTGGCTTGAAATTATCAAAATAAATAGGAAATATTTTTCATATATCCTATTTTAAAAAAAAAGTAACTTCAGAATCCGAATGTCACATAGATCATTTTGGTCCATGAAGGTAGAGTGGGGCATGTTGGGGGGAGTAAAAAGATCAATCGTCCTTTGTAAAATATGAATAATTTCAATTTAATATGTAGATTTGGACAGTTCATAAACTGAAGGAGATGCCAAAACAAATGTAAAGTAGAGATCATGTCCAAAGGCTGCACAGAAATATTCTGGCACTGTTCCTTAAACTTCAATAATTCTGCCAGCTTTCTGCAAATAATCCAATTTTGTTACACAGAAAACATTTTGCTGTGAGAATCAACATTTTGTTAAAGGCAAATAAAAAAAGACTGTTCTAGCTGTAAAAATATATAAATTATAATAATACAATTATTGAAAAATCAATGAAATAGATAAATGCTATATTTGTGCCAGAATTTAAGACCCAAATTGTAGCTCTCTCTTTGTTAGTACTTTGTGTAAAATCCTCTAGATTGTGCTAGTTATAGTTTTGAAATTTTTTGACAAGTTAATTGTTTTCACACTTTTCTGAATTTAATCGCACAATAGGTGCCAAAAGTTGATTTTCGTTCAAATGTGTAAGACTGATAAACCTTGTAATACTCAGTGAAGAGACAGTGAAAATTATAAAGCATTTTTTGATATGGTGCAAACAGACCCAGGTAATCACCAGAGGGTTAAGGTGCTGGTGCATTTAAGTATTTATTTCTTAAACCTGTGTAAAATGGCGGATTTGGCAGCTTCCCTCCACATCTGGACTGAACTCTTTACTTTCATTTTAACAACAGTTAACATTTAGATTTCAATTTCATCTTTGAAAAAACACGCTATTTGAGATTTTAGGTCAAAACCTCCTACATCACATTTCAACATCAAGAATTAGTAATGGTTTGTTTCATTGTATTATGTAAAGTGACTCTCATACCTTTCTAATATGAATTACTCTCCTGACTTTTAGTTTTGTAATAAGCAAAGGAATATTTTTATGAGAAGAGCTAAAATCTTCTCTTCACGTCTATAGTATCCATGTCTGTTTAAAAAAACCCCAGAACAATTGCTTTTTAACACGACATTAGCAGTCCAAATCAGAACAGTGATTATTTCTAAGAGTATTTTGTCAGTTTTGAGTTGGAAAATATGATTATATTACAGACTCCATTTTCAGCAATGGGTTCTGTGGTTCAGCTGGATTGGTGCTATCTGATATGTAACCTTCAGGGCTTCCTGTAAGGTAATTATCATGCTGAGATGAGCTAATCTCACGCTGAATACTACACCTGCCTCATTCAACTAATAAATAGGCCTTCACCATCCACAGACCGCCTGACCTGACTTATTATACTTTACCCATCAGCAAAGAGACTCATATCATCTGCAGGCCAAAGGTGAATTGCCTGCAGACAAAGTTGAAATGAATTTTTTGCAGTCCCATTTCACAAGGCAGTCAAACCACATAATTCTGAAGAGCACAGCTCCTTAAAGACTTTGCACTTTTAGCTCTGTCACAGTTATATATGTTTATAAGTACTGTTGGTGGCTCCTTCTGAGGGTTTGGAGTGGCTGACTCACAGATTGGCATGGTATGATTCTTTAAATGCCAATCTTTGATAAACCAATAAAATTCAGAGGCTAGCCACTGATAGTACTTATGTGTTATAAATCTTAGCTCAACAATTTTCTTACTAAATTAGAAGCCAAAGCAATTTTCTCATACTGATAAAGAATTTGTCTGGTATGTTTACAGTCACAACTACCCATATTCAATCTGCCAAATGGTGAAATTTGTTTCGGAAGCAAACATGCTATGAATGGTATCAGATATTTATCTGTTCTGATCTCTCGAATATAAAAGCAAATCATTTTTCTCCTTGGAAAAAGTACAATCATTCCCTTTCTTGTCCAAAAATCATTTGTTGGAAATAAATCTGGGTTAATTAATATGTAAAAGCTACTGATATATACTTCCAAGAATTGTAAATCCATCGCACCTGCCTGTACCTGTAATTATCCCAATTTCTCTGAAATAGGGTATGCACTATGAAATAGCAAGGCATTTATTCTTGAAATTTCAATATACATCTGGTTTTCGTCGATAAAATGATGTTTATAAATTAACTCTAATCACAGGGAAATAACAAATCCAGACATGGAATTACACAAAAAAAACGCACCAAAATTACTTTATGTCCACACCTTTCACAAGGAGATCCTACATTTTATAGACAAATATATTTAAAGAGCACTGGAAGGGATGCAAGAGGTTACGGTATTTTAAAGCATTCTCATTGCTTGTAGATAGTTGTAACATTTCTCATTGGCATATACTCACAGGGAATTTAACTTACCTTCAAGACTTATTAGAACATGTCAGTATAAGTGTCCTCTAGTGAGCAGGCTGGAACAAGTGCATGTATTATCTGTCACCAGTTCATTCACAGCACTGCGATTACCAAGAACACAATCTACAGGCTTGAGCAAGCTAAGCCATTTAATTTCTAAATTCTCTCACTGCTCTATGCAGGCCTGGAATGTCACCTCTTGCTGATTTTCATCTAGCTGTGGCCATTCACAAAATAACAAAATGAGGTATTGAAAAGTGGACAAAGCGCGTGACATTCCTCAGTGGCAGTGAGCAAGTATAAATTTGGAATTTGTCAAATTTTTGGCTGTGGTGCAAAAATACTGAACACAAATCTCAAACAGGTTGAAATTAGTATTTAGTTTAGTTTAGAGATACAGCGTGGAAACCGGCCCTCCAGCCCTCCGAGTCCATGCGGACCAGCGAACCCATGCACTGGCACTATCCTACAAACTAGGGACAATTTATCATCTTTTCCGAAGCCAATTAATCTACAAATTTCTAATTCTTTGGAGTGTGGGAGGAAAGCGGAGCACCCGGGGGAAACCCATGCGGTCATGGCGAGAACATAGAAACTCCGCACAAACAGCACCCGTAGTCAGGAACGAGCTCGGTGTTTGGCGCTGTAAAGGGGTGTCCCACTGCTGCGACCTAGTCCGCGAGTTCAGAAGAGTGTCTTCGACCTTCAAGGGTACTCGCCTGGAAAACCTCGAGCTGGATTGACCGGCAGCGATGAAACTGCGAGCTGGATCGACCGACTGCGCGCACACACACGTGCACACATACACATATAACCATATAACCATGTAACCATATAACAATTACAGCACGGAAACAGGCCCTCTCAGCCCTTCCAGTCCATGCCGACCATTTGTTTTGCCCTAGTCCCATCTACCTGCACTCAGACCATACCCTTCCATTCCCTTCACGTCCATATACCTATCCACTTTACTTTTAAATGTTAAAATCGATCCTGCCTCCACCACCTCTGCTGGAAGCTCATTCCACACAGCCACCACCCTCTGAGTAAAGAAGTTCCCCCTCACGTTACCCCGAAACCTCTGTCCCTTAATTCTCATGTCATGCCCTCTTGTTTGAATCTTCCCTACCCTCAATGGGAAAAGCTTATCCACGTCAACTCTGTCTATCCCTTTCATCATTTTACAGACCTCAATCAAGTCCACCCTTAACCTTCTGCGCTCCAAAGAATAAAGACCTAACTTGTTCAACCTTTCTCTGTAACATAGTTGCTGGAACCCAGGCAACATTCTAGTAAATCTCCTCTGTACTCTCTCTATTTTGTTGACATCCTTCCTATAATTAGGCAACCAAAATTGTACACCATACTCCAGAATTGGTCTTACCAATGCCTTGTACAATTTTAACATTACTTCCCTACTCCTATATTCAATGCTCTGATTTATAAAGGCCAGCACACCAAAGGCTTTCTTTACCACCCTATCTACATGCGATTCCACCTTCAGGGAACTATGCACAGTTATTCCTAGATCCCTCTGTTCCACAGCATTCCTCAATTCCCTACCATTTACCATGTACGTCCTATTTTGATTTGTCCTGCCAAGATGTAGCACTTCACACTTAACAGCATTAAATTCCATCTGCCATCTTTCAGCCCACTTTTCCAAATGGCCCAAATCTCTCTGTAGACTTTGAAAATCTACTTCATTATCCACAACACCACCTATCTTAGTATCATCTGCATACTTACTTATCCAATTTTCCACCCCATCATCCAGATCATTGATGTACATGACAAACAACAGTGGACCCAACACAGATCCCTGAGGCACCCCACTGGTCACCGGCTTCCAACCTGACAAACAGCCATCCACCATTACTCTCTGACATCTCCCATTCAGCCACTGTTGAATCCATCTTGCTACTCCGCCATTAACACCCAAAGATTGAACCTTCTTAACCAACCTTCCATGGGGAACCTTGTCAAAGGCCTTACTGAAATCCACATAGACAACATCCACTGCTTTACCCTCATGAATTTCCCTAGTTACCGCTTCAAAAAATTCAAGAAGGTTTGTCAAACATGACCTTCCAGGCACAAATCCATGTTGACTGTTCCTGATCAGACCCTGTTTATCCAGATGCTTATATATATTATCTCTAAGTATCCTTTCCATTAATTTGCCCACCACTGACGTCAAACTAATAGGTCTATAATTGCTAGGTTTATTCTTTGAACCCTTTTTAAACAATGGAACAACATGCGCAGTACGCCAATCCTCCGGCACTATTCCCGTTTCTAATGACATTTGAAATATTTCTGTCATAGCTCCTGCTATTTCTACACTAACTTCCCTCAATGTCCTTAGGGAATATCCTGTCAGGACCTGGAGATTTATCCACTTTTATATTTTTCAAAAGTGTCAGTACTTCCTCCTCTTTGAATCTCATAGTTTCCATAGCTACTCTACTTTTCCCCCTTAACTCACAGTTCAATATCCTTCTCCTTGGTGAATACCGAAGAAAAGAAATTGTTCAATATCTCCCCCATCTCTTTTGGCTCTGCAGATAGCTGTCCATTCTGGTTCTCTAATGGTCCAATTTTATCCCTCGTTATCCTTTTGCTATTAATATAGCTGTAGAAACCCTTTGGATTTACTTTCACCTTTCTTGCCAAAGCAACCTCATATCTTCTTTTAGCCTTCCTAATTTCTTTCTTAAGATTCTTTTTACATTCTTTATACTCCTCTAGCACCTCATTTACTCCATGCCTCCTATAATTATTGTAGATATCTCTCTTTTTTCGAAACAAGTGTTCAATTTCCCTTGAAAACCATGGCTCTTTCTAATTTTTTTTTATTTCCTTTCAACCTAACTGGGACATAAAGATTCTGTACTCTTACAATTTCCCCTTTAAATGTCCTCCATTTCTCTTCTACATCCTTCCCATGAAACAAAGTGTACCAATTCACTCCTTTAAAATCCTTACGCATTCCCTCAAAGTTAGCCTTTCTCCAATCAAAAATCTCCACCCTAGGTCCAGTTCTGACTCTCTCCACAATTATATTGAAATTAATGGTATTGTGATCACTGGTCCCGAAGTGCTCACCAACGCATACCTCCGTCACCTGACCTGCCTCATTTCCTAACAGGAGGTCCAGCACTGCCCCTTCTCTGGTCGATACCTCTGTGTACTGCTGCAAAAAACTATCCTGCACACATTTTACAAACTCCAAACCATCCAGCCCATTTACAGAATGTGTTTCCCAGTCTATTTTTGGAAAATTGAAATCTCCCACAATCACTACCTTGTGCTTACTACTAATATCAGCTATCTCCTTACATATTTGCTCTTCCAATTCTCGCTCCTCATTTGGCGGTCTATAATACACCCCTAAAAGTGTTGCTACACTAACATAGAAACATAGAAATTAGGTGCAGGAGTAGGCCATTCAGCCCTTCGAGCCTGCACCGCCATTCAATATGATCATGGCTGATCATCCAACTCAGTATCCCGTACCTGCCTTCTCTCCATACCCTCTGATCCCCTTAGCCACAAGGGCCACATCCAACTCACTCTTAAATATAGCCAATGAACTGGCCTCAACTACCCTCTGTGGCAGAGAGTTCCAGAGACTCACCACTCTCTGTGTGAAAAAAGTCTTTCTCATCTCTGTCTTAAAGGATTTCCCCCTTATCCTTAAGCTGTGACCCCTTGTCCTGGACTTCCCCAACATCGGGAACAATCTTCCTGCATCTAGCCTGTCCAACCCCTTAAGAATTTTGTAAGTTTCTATAAGATGCCCTCTCAATCTCCTAAATTCCAGAGAGTATAAACCGAGTCTATCCAGTCTTTCTTCATAAGACAGTCCTGACATCCCAGGAATCAGTCTGGTGAACCTTCTCTGCACTCCCTCTATGGCAATAATGTCCTTCCTCAGATTTGGAGACCAAAACTATACGCAATACTCCAGGTGTGGTCTCACCAAGACCCTGTACAAACTGAAGTAGAACCTCCCTGCTCCTGTACTCAAATCCTTTTGCTATGAAAGCTAACATACCATTCGCTTTTTTCACTGCCTGCTGCACCTGCATGCCTACTTTCAATGACTGGTGTACCATGACACCCAGGTCTCGCTGCATCTCCCCTTTTCCTAATCGGCCACCATTTAAATAATAGTCTGCTTTCCTGTTTTTGCCACCAAAGTGGATAACCTCACATTTATCCACATTATACTGCATCTGCCAAACATTTGCCCACTCACCCAGCCTATCCAAGTCACCTTGCAGTCTCCTAGCATCCTCCTCACAGCTAACACTGCCCCCCAGCTTAGTGTCATCTGCAAACTTGGAGATATTGCCTTCAATTCCCTCATCCAGATCATTAATATATATTGTAAATAGCTGGGTCCCAGCACTGAGCCCTGCGGTACCCCACTAGTCGCTGCTACACTGTTCCCACTTCTCAGTTCCACCCAAATAGCCTCCCTAGACGAGCCCTCTAATCTATCCTGCCAAAGCACTGCTGTAATATCTTCTCTGACAAGCAATGCAACACCTCCCCGTCTGGTCCCTCCAATTCTATCACACCTGAAGCAACGAAATCCTGGAATATTTAGTTTCCAATCACAGCCCTCCTGCAACCATGTTTCACTGATTGCCACAACATCATATTTCCAGGTGTCAATCCAGGCTCTAAGTTCATCCACCTTACTTACAATGCTCCTAGCATTAAAATATACACATTTTAGAAACCCACCATCCCTTATTCTCTGTCTATTATCTTTTTCATCTTTCTCGCCTACATTTTGGGTCCAAGTGCTTCCCTTCTCTGCCTCTTGCCCCACACCCTGACCCCTAGCCTCCTCTACCCGAGTCCCTTCCCCCAGCCTTTCTAGTTTAAAGTCTCCCCACTAGCCTTTGCAAATCTCCCTGCCAGGATATTGGTCCCCCTTGGGTTCGCAAAGGCGGGGGCCAGGGAAGGCAGTGGAGTGGCGGCGCTGCCTTGGCAGCTGCGGCTCGCCTGCAGTCCATCTGTTTTTTCTTTTTTTTGTTGTTTTCTTGTCTTGTTTTAGCGTGTTAATTTGACTTATTATGTTGTGTGTGTGAGGGGTGGGAGAAAAGTTTTCGTCCCTTCCTTTCGGGGGACGCGACTTTTCTTGTCGTATCCCCCATCTCTGTTTCCGTCTGCGCTGAGGCCTAATGGCGGAGCTGGCGGCCTCCAACTGCGACCGACCTCGTGGCTCCGGAGGCAGAGCCAGCCTGGACTTACCAGCGCGGGGCTGGCAGACTTCGTGGCTGTGGCAGGTTCAGGTGTTCAGGCGTTCCGGCAGCCCGACTCGGAGCTGTGGCGGCTTTATGGTGGCGGTGGCGGCGGCAGCGACTTCGGAGGTTCGGCCGCGGGCCCAGTGGACGATATCGTCGGGAGCTCGCAGGTCACGGGTTGGTGACCTGTTTTTCCGGAGCTCCCGCGGCAACAGCTGCGTCCGCTGGACTGGAGGGTGGCAGCTTCGGCAGCTTCAACCGCCCTGTGCCGCGGAGTGGAACCGGCCCGCTCGCAGAGCACGGTTCAGCCGCGTGACTTACTTATATCACCCCATGGGGTCACAACATCGGAGGCCTGGATCGCCTCAGCGCAGAGTAAGAACAAGAAGGGAGAGACAAAGACTTAAGATTTTGCCTTCCATCACAGTGAGGAGGTGTCTGGTGAACTCACTGTGGTGGATGTTAAATTTGTGTTTATTGGGTGTTTTGTTATTTATTATCTGTATGACTGCAAGGCAACGAAATTTTGTTCAGACCGAAAGGTCTGAATGACAATAAAGTTTCCATGATCCATGAGGCGGGGGAGCACTGTCCGAAATTCACACCCGCAATGAAGAGGAAGGTAAAAGAAGGCTGCACAGTGTACATAAGTCCTTTACAGAACGCGAGGGGGGAGGGGGGAGAGGGGATAGAGGGGATAGAGGGGGAGAGAAGGCGGGGTGAAGAAGGGGAGACACTGTTAAGAAGTCAAACAGCGTTTAATAAAGTTTAGCGGGCATTTAACCGGTCGGTTTTCCTTGGTCCTGAAAACTCCAATGAGCCAATTAAAATAACCGATCAGCGAGGGAGATTGCCTACGGCTGCCCTTGACTCCCTGTAACTGCATAACAACCCCACTCACTGCACTATGAGTTAAAAAGAACAATGCCGACCAATATTTACTCGCAGAAAACTTTCAACATGCAGAAAATGTTTCCGCGACCTAGCTGAGGGATGCGGGAACTTTCCTCGAGCATGAAGGAGAGATCCAGTGACCTCATAGGACCTCCTAGGACCATGTGTCAACCATGCTGTCGAGGGCAAACTTTACTTAACTCGCAGATTAGGCCGCCGCAGTGGGCCAGCCCCTTAAGGCAGCAACTCTACTACTGCCTAACCATGCGCCCTGTAATGATCAACTCAGTATCAAACATGATGTCTAATTGATGAATGGTAGTCAAGTCACAAAACCTTATTACATACAATTGCTGCATAGTAAATAACCTCTGTACAAAGCTACATTTTTTAGGTTACCCGTAACTTCAGGGCCGGTGCCCAACAATGAAAAAATGCAATATAAATCATTCTTCAAAAAAAGTGTGAATGGTTAGAGAAAGCTAGCATGGATTATTTTTAAAGGCGAATAACATCCAGAGACAGAGTACTTTGATGAAGTATCTGACACGGTTGATGAAGGATTGCACTTGATGTGTTATGTAGTATAAATCACCTCTGTTAGATTTACGATAAGGTGCTGTATAATTAGCCTGTCATAGAAACATAGAAATTAGGTGCAGGAGGAGGCCATTCGGCCCTTCGAGCCCATGCACCGCCATTGCATTGTGAACATGGCTGATCGTCCCCTACCAATAACCCGTGCCTGCCTTCTCCCCATATCCCTTGATTCCACTAGCCCCTGGAGCTCTATCTAACTCTCTCTTAAATCCATCAAAACTGGAGACTGTAATAAAAGGAGCTATACACCATTGATTAAAAAATGGGCAAGTAGCAGAAACAGGGCAGTTGTGAAAGATCTTCTCTCGAACAAAAATCATACTCTGGAGTTCCTTGATGTTTGGTACTTGCACCATTGCTTTCTCATATACTTTAATGGGTATGCCTTGAGTATGCAGGCCACAATTTCCAAATTTGCGGATGCAAGGTGAAGATAATTTGCAGATAGTGAACTGTGAGAAAGATGTGAGCAGATTTTAAGCAGACAGCCTGGAAACGGACAGGTGGCAGATGACATTTAATGTGGAGAATTACATAGTAATCCCTTTTGAGTGGAAGAATGTGAAGAAGCAGTGTCAATTATGAGGCACCATTCTAAAAGGGTTGCAATAACAGTGAGAGATAGAACATATAACAGTACAGCACATGGACAGGCCCTTTGGCCCACAATGTCCATGCCAAACATGATCCCAAGACAATCTCTTATGTATATGCATAATCAACGTTCCTCCGTTCCCTGCATATCCTTATGTATATCCAAAAGCCTCTTAAAGTCCACTGACGTATCTGCCCCAACCACAAATCCTGGCGGCGCTTTCCAGGCATTCACCGCTCTCAATGTAAAACAAAGTTGCCACGCACATCCCCTCTCACCTTAAAGCCATGCCCTCTAGTAAAAAAGGTTCTGACTGTCTACCCTATCCCTGCCTCTCATAATTTTATACACTTCTATCTGATCTCCCCAAAACCTCCAGCATTCGAAATAAATCAATGCCAGTCTGTCCAATCCCTCCTGATTAACAAAGTGCATAGAAATAGACCACTGAGCCCGCATGCAAGAGGCGCCATTGGCAAAGTCTGGTCTGTGCTCTAATCTCCCGACCCAGGCAAGCCCCAGGCTGCTACAAGGCCTCCAGCCATTGCCATCCTAGGACGTCTAGATTGACCAACGAACCAACATCCCTCTCCTCACCCACCCACCTTTGTGTCCCAAGACATCCTGCCATCCTGACTCTTATACTCAATTCCGTGACCTAAGAAGGCAACCATAACATAGGCTTTCTTTACCACTCTATCTACTTGGGTTGCCACTGAAGCTATGGACAGACTCCAAGATCCCTCTATACGTCAATGCTGTTGAGGGTCATGCCATTAATTATATCTTTCCCCCCTACATTTGACCTCCTAAAGTGCAACACCTTGCACCTGCTTTGATTACATTCAATCTGCATTTTCTCCGCACTCGAGCTCTACATGTATAACTTGTTGAAAGTAGTCAGACAGGTACTGGATCTTGGATTTTATAAATAGAGATGTCAAGGAATATCAAGGAATTCATGATGGGGCTTTTAAAACCACTTTCTCAACTACAACAGAAGCCATCGTGTCAAGTTCCAGATGCTATGCTTTATGGAACACTTTGGAAGAAATTTATAAAAATGATTCCAGTAATGAGTGACTTCAGTTTTGCAAAGATACTGGAATCTGGCAGAGAAACAAACAAACAAACTGCTGAAGGAACCCCACAGATCAAATGGCATCTATGCAGGCAAAGGAATTGTCGATGTTTTGGGTCGAGACCTTGCAACTGGACTCAATTCTGTGGATAGAATGGAAAAGTTGATGTGGATAGAATGGAAAAGTTGACATGGTTCTACATGGAACACAAAAGATGGTGGAGGATCTTATGGAGGTATTGAAACAATGAAGGAGGCAGACAGAGGAGACACAGAAGGTTGTGGAGGCCAAATCTATGGATATTTCTAAGTCAGAGATTAATTGATTCATGATTAGTAAAGGTGTCAGGGGTTATGGGGTGAAGGCAGGAGAATGGGGTTGAGAGAAAAAGATAGATCAGCTATGATTGAATGGGAGAGTAATTTGATGGGCCGAATGGTGATTGGTGGTGAATCTGTGGAATTCTCTGCCACAGAAGGTAGTTGAGGCCAGTTCATTGGCCATATTTAAGAGGGAGTTGGATGTGGCCCTTGTGGCTAAAGGGATCAGGGGGTATGGAGAGAAGGCAGGTACAGGATACTGAGTTGGATGATCAGCCATGATCATATTGAATGGCGGTGCAGGCTCGAAGGGCCGAATGGCCTACTCCTGCACCTATTTTCTATGTTTCTATGATTGGCCTAATTCTGTTAGTAGAACTTATGATCTTATGAGACAGAAATAAAACTTCCCATTGCCAGAAGGATCAAGAACTCAACAGCATAAAACACGAGTGGCTAGCGGAAGAACCGAAAGAGATATAAATCATTTTTGTACACAATGAATCAACAACTTAATGTGAATCTGGCTAGCTATTCTCCACAAAGATTTCTCAATGCGTCCCGCAAAGATCAAAACGTGCCTGCCACGAGGTGCTCTAACTGTAACTATTTCCACGCAAGGGGGCGCCAATTTTGCGTAGTCCATGGGAAAGTATGTCATAATTGCAAGAAACTCAACCACTTTGCTAATTGTTGTTGGTCTGGTGGGAGTACAGCTTCAAGGATGAAGCTGCACCTGATTCAATAAGACCCGTCCGGTTCTGATTCCCATGAACAGGACGAATCTTCCCACGGGAACGACTCTGATAACACTGACACTGAGTCTACCATACTGTCCCTAAACCTGCGCACCCCAGGCAAAGTGACTGATCCTGCGGTGACCATGATAATCAATAACAAACCTCTGATCGCCAAAGTCGATACCGGCGCCAGAGTAAATGTCATGTCACTCAAAGTGTTCAACAAGATAAGAACCACTGAGCTCATGAAAAAAGACTCCTCCACTCTACATGCTTACGGAGGGGAAATTCTACATCCACTGGGTAAAGCTGATCTGAAATGTACCATCAACGAACAGACAAAGAACTTACTCTTTTACATTATCCAACCAGGTTCTGAAACCCTGCTTGGCATCAATGCATGCCATGACTTGGGTCTGGTTTATTTCAGGCGTGCTGTCCACAAACTGTCTGACAGAGGAACCAACACAACAGATGCTATCCAACTATAAGGACTTGTTTGACGACAAACTCGGCAAGTTACCGACAATATATAAGATCGCTATTGACTATACGGTCACCCCAATTGTACGTGTACCTCACCGCATCCCTCTCGGCATGCGAGAGAAAATACACGATGAACTCAAGTGTATGGTCCCTATCGGAGTTATTGCCGAAGACAGCGAACCCTCAGACTGGGTCATCACCACCAAGACAGACAAGAAGCAATTACGTATCTGCATCAATCCTAAAGATTTGAACACAGCAAACCACTCGAGCCACTCATTCAAGGCCAGGTGGTCCGACTACAGACAGACAACGGACATACCAAACTGGGGTATATTTATGGGCCCTCTAAGGAACCACGTTCACACCTGGTCGATGTCGGTGTAACCGTCAACACCTCCTTCCAGTGAAGGAACTGCATCCGGCGCTCCAGGGTCCTGATGCCCACCGCTCCAGTTTAAAGTGATGGCTGTTCCAGCCGTTCCGGCATCTGCCGCCGCCAGTCCTGTCCACTCCCCGCGAGGGTCTGTCCCCACTTCCCCTTTTGTAACCAGCTCTCCGGTGCCCACGCAACAGTCTTCCTTGGGTTCCCCTATGGTGTCTCCCCATAGCCCGGGCTCACTGAACTGCGCCCTCAACGTTTCGGAGGAAAAGGTTGATGAGGCAGCTCCATACCGTACGAGGACCGGGCAGGATAGCAAGCCACCTGTTAGATATGGCAATTATGTTTAACCCCATTATTTAATTGATGTGGCGATTTGCATTTAACATTTTATTTACTCATTGTAGTTGTAATGCCTGACCTGCTTTTCATTTATACAAGTAGAGATGTAGATTGGCTACAGCATGTTAGCCAATCAGTTCGTAACTATAACCCCGCCTGATTATAACATTCATAGTGTAAGGACTCGCCCACTGCCTGCCAGTTGCTGTAGCAGTGTGAACATGTAATGATCTGCTTACACATCGTGACCTGAACAATAAAGATGCTTGTGTTTCAACCTGTGTGAGTTTGAGCTCTTTACAGCTACCTTCTGGGATGCACTACCTGGGTTGAGAGTGGATGCAGTTTAATTTGTTGCTTTTAAAACGGAGCTAGATAACTATCTGAAATAAATAACTTGTCAGACAATGGCGAGAAGGAAGGAGAGTGGGACAAGTAGCATTTAAAACCTTTGTATTGCTCTTGATACATTAAATTAATAAAATCTGCAGTTTAGAGCCATCACATTTTGGGACTATTAAGGAAAAGGAGGGTGGGCTCTAACTGTATATAATTGAGCATTCCTTGAATTAAGTACTTAGTAAATTTAATTTTTATTATTTTACACCAATAAAAGAGCTCGCCAATAGGATTTATAATATCCAATACATTCCAATAATATATAATATTTCAATATTAATGGGTTTTGCTTTAAAAATGTGTCATTCAAACTCAATGCAGCCTGATTTGCTGAGCATGGTGAATTAAAAATATGGTCTACAATGTGCCACTATGAATATGCAGGTATTTTTAATGTCATCACTGGTTCAATTGCAAATTATTGTTGAAGCTGAAAGTTCTTGTGTTAACTTACAATTTTTCTTCCAATCATCCAAAGTAAATACCTATTTTTGATGATGATAAGCAGGAAAGATAAAGTACCAATTAAACTGGAAATAAAACTAGAATAGGTCGTGGAAGCATGCCCATCAACTACACCACAGCAAATATATTAAGACCAAGGCTTACTAACAATTAAGCTCGGCTCAAGAATCTGACAGCAAATATGACAGATCAATTCTGATGCAGCTTCAGGTCCTGAGAAGTTAACCGTGGCCGAATTGTCCTGGACCCTAAAGATGGCTCAGATTCACTGCCTGCACCATTCACCTGCTCACATTTCAATTTTCCTCATGAGGAGGGTTGAGCAAATTAACCCAGTGATACTCGTACCTTATCACATTGAACATGTACCTAATATTTGGTGCACTGCTGCATGAAACCAGATTTTTAAAATGTAATTAGCAGGTTATTTCTCAAAAGTCTAAAAATACATTTTTAATTGTTAGTATTTTCACCGGAAGGAATAATTTTGAGGCTTATTTTTTACCTTCAGGTAGAATTATGTGAATTGCACATCATTAAAGAATAAATTAACTATTCTAAACGGTTCCAGATCTGATAACGAACGTATGCAAACGTAAAACAGTGCAGGTGTTGCGAGTGCAAAATAGAAACAGATAAAGCGGCAAGCATTGATTCTCCCTGATAGTGCATTTGCACAAGAGTAGGTTTTCAATGTGTAGAAGTGACATATTGCATACCAAGAATGCCACTTATGATTTTTGATTGCAGAATCCTGTGTTATATAAAATATAACAAACATCTGGCCCACAGAGAGAAATACCACTTTATTATTAAATTGCAAAATTACATTTAAATACAATGAGCATAAGAGGATACTGTATTTCAAAATAATGCCAACCTCAGTGGTTTTATAAATAACAAATAGCTGTTTTACACAAACTTACAGAAATTTTATTGTCACAGGCAATAAACAAATCATTAAAAACTGCGCTGCAATGAACTGTAGTGAATTTGTGAAATTCCAGATATCCAGAGCAATCTATGGAGGTAATTATATGCAGTGAAATGATATCTATTACCTGTATAATTTGGATAAATTATGGTTGGTCCATATATATGCCTATTTCAGCTACAGTAAATTTGACATGATTCATACTTGGATAAGAACGTTTCGGGTGTACACTGAAAAGCCCCAGACTTGAAGTAAATTATTTTCTTCCAATATAACCACCCCTGTCATAAAGAATTACATTTCAGATTTAGTGATGTTAGATGTCAATTGTAATTTGGTGACGGGCAGTTTATTGGTGGCATGTAACGCTCTGCTTGGGACCTACAACTTGGGTCGGAGGCTGCCATATCATTAAAGCCCAGTGATCCTTCACTGATGACATGATTTGACTGGCAGATGAAAGAGTGGAGTGCTGCTTGCTTCCACCTGCACATAGGCTGCTGGATGTCAGAGATGAATTTGGCTTAAAATTAGAACTGCAGCTTAGTGGAGTGTCACCAGTGATTTCTCCGTTTTCCACTTCAAATCTGAGAAGAAATTTTGCTCCCATAATTTCATCTCATTTCACACCTATTTGACATTTTTCATGGGCTGCACTGCCTGACTTGCAGTCTTGACATTTCTTTTTCCCTAGCGTAAGTAGCCTTGCTTCGTGTTGCTGCATTTGCTGTAACATTGTTTCTATTGATGTGCATTCTGTACTGCATTTCAGTCATTATAAAAATCCCAAAATAAGTCAGGCAGCAGAGATGTAAATCAAATGCCATTCCCCCCCCCCCCCCATTTCATCAACTGCACAGAGCTGTTTTCTCTCAATCGTTTCAAGGCAATTCCTCTGTGTCCATCCTGTCCCCTCTGACACAGTGAACATGAAATGTAATGTTGTCTGCGGAGTGGTACATCCCATCAATTAGCACATAACATGAGCGTTAGACCGTTCAATCCAGATCCGATCTTCTATTAAGTTGAATTATGGTTGATTTTTTTCTGAAGAAGGCTCTTGACCCGAAATGTCACTTATCCGTGTTCTCCAGAAACGCAGCCTGACTAGTTGAGTTACTCCAGCACTTTGTATCTTTTTTTCATTTATTTGCCTTTCTTTCTAATTCCTTGAAAACCTT
The DNA here is from genome assembly GCA_035221665.1 of Okamejei kenojei. Lineage (NCBI taxonomy): Eukaryota > Metazoa > Chordata > Chondrichthyes > Rajiformes > Rajidae > Okamejei > Okamejei kenojei. The sequence continues at coordinate 147,089,005 of CM069133.1, forward strand.
AACCCTTAAAAGTCTACCAATCTCAGTTTGAAAATTGTAAAGCTCCCAAATTCACACCTTGTCATGAGGGAATCCCAAAGCTGCATAACTTTGCAAGATAAACTACTTTCCAAATAGCCAAGCTGAAATTCTAGGTTTAACATAGTTCCCCCTAGTTCCCAATCAAAGGAAATATTGTCTGTCAACCTTTTCGAATGTGTTTACAGTTTTAAATTGCTATATTAAATCAGACATGAATATCCTGAAGTCAAAGGTATACTATCATTTTCATGAAACTCTCCTTATTTAACATCAATAGCTCTGGCGTGTTTTATGTTGAAGTCTATCTGATTGATTTATCTACATACTTACAAAATTAAAATATCTTACCTGAATTTTGATGGTTAGAACTGAATGCACATTCTAGGTAGGGTCTGAACGAAAATTTGTGAAGCAAATTTGTGAAGATCTTTACAGATGTAAATTCCAGTCCAAGATATGCTTGGAGTTTGTCTTATAACCATATAACCATATACAATTACAGCACGGAAACAGGCCCTCTCGGCCCTTCCAGTCCGTGCCGACCATTTGTTTTCCCCTAGTCCCATCTACCTGCACTCAGACCATACCCCTCCATTCCCTTCACGTCCATATACCTATCCACTTTACTTTTAAATGTTAAAATCGATCCTGCCTCCACCACTTCTGCTGGAAACTCATTCCACACAGCCACCACCCTCTGAGTAAAGAAGTTCCCCCTCATGTTACCCCGAAACTTCTGTCCCTTAATTCTCATGTCATGCCCTCTTGTTTGAATCTTCCCTACCCTCAATGGGAAAAACGTATCCACGTCAACTCTGTCTATCCCTTTCATCATTTTAAAGACCTCAATCAAGTCCCTCCTTAACCTTCTGCGCTCCAAAGAATAAAGACCTAACTTGTTCAACCTTTCTCTGTAACATAGTTGCTGGAACCCTGGCAACATTCTAGTAAATCTCCTCTGTACTCTCTCTATTTTGTTGACATCCTTCCTATAACTAGGCGACCAAAATTGTACACCATACTCCAGAATTGGTCTTACCAATGCCTTGTACAATTTTAACATTACTTCCCTACTCCTATATTCAATGCTCTGATTTATAAAGGCCAGCACACCAAAGGCTTTCTTTACCACCCTATCTACATGCGATTCCACCTTCAGGGAACTATGCACAGTTATTCCTAGATCCCTCTGTTCCACAGCATTCCTCAATTCCCTACCATTTACCATGTACGTCATATTATGATTTGTCCTGCCAAGATGTAGCACTTCACACTTATCAGCATTAAACTCCATCTGCCATCTTTCAGCCCACTTTTCCAAATGGCCCAAATCTCTCTGTAGACTTTGAAAATCTACTTCATTATCCACAACACCACCTATCTTAGTATCATCTGCATACTTACTTATCCAATTTTCCACCCCATCATCCAGATCATTGATGTACATGACAAACAACAGTGGACCCAACACAGATCCCTGAGGCACCCCACTGGTCACCGGCTTCCAACCTGACAAACAGCCATCCACCATTACTCTCTGACATCTCCCATTCAGCCACTGTTGAATCCATCTTGCTACTCCACCATTAACACCCAAAGATTGAACCTTCTTAACCAACCTTCCATGGGGAACCTTGTCAAAGGCCTTACTGAAATCCATATAGACAACATCCACTGCTTTACCCTCATCAATTTCCCTAGTTACCGCTTCAAAGAATTCAAGAAGGTTTGTCAAACATGACCTTCCAGGCACAAATCCATGTTGACTGTTCCTGATCAGACCCTGTTTTATCCAGATGCTTATATATATTATCTCTAAGTATCCTTTCCATTAATTTGCCCACCACTGACGTCAAACTAATAGGTCTATCATTGCTAGGTTTATTCTTTGAACCCTTTTTAAACAATGGAACAACATGCGCAGTACGCCAATCCTCCGGCACTATTCCCGTTTCTAATGACATTTGAAATATTTCTGTCATAGCTCCTGCTATTTCTACACTAACTTCCCTCAATGTCCTAGGGAATATCCTGTCAGGACCTGGAGACTTATCCACTTTTATATTTTTCAAAAGTGTCAGTACTTCCTCCTCTTTGAATCTCATAGTTTCCATAGCTACTCTATTTTTCCCCTTAACTCACAGAGTTCAATATCCTTCTCCTTGGTGAATACCGAAGAAAATAAATTGTTCAATATCTCCCCCATCTCTTTTGGCTCTGCAGATAGCTGTCCATTCTGGTTCTCTAATGGTCCAATTTTATCCCTTGTTATCCTTTTGCTATTAATATAGCTGTAGAAACCCTTTGGGTTTACTTTCACCTTTCTTGTCAAAGCAACCTCATATCTTCTTTTAGCCTCCTAATTTCTTTCTTAAGATTCTTTTTACATTCTTTATACTCCTCTAGCACCTTATTTACTCCATGCCTCCTATAATTATTGTAGATATCTCTCTTTTTTCGAAACAAGTGTCCAATTTCCCTTGAAAACCATGGCTCTTTCCACTTTTTACTATTTCCTTTCAACCTAACAGGGACATAAAGATTCTGTACTCTTACAATTTCCCCTTTAAATGTCCTCCATTTCTCTTCTACATCCTTCCCATGAAACAAAGTGTCCCAATTCACTCCTTTAAAATCCTTACGCATTCCCTCAAAGTTAGCCTTTCTCCAATCAAAAAATCTCCACCCTAGGTCCAGTTCTGACTCTCTCCATAATTATATTGAAACTAATGGTATTGTGATCACTGGTCCCGAAGTGCTCACCAACGCTTACCTCCGTCACCTGACCTGCCTCATTTCCTAACAGGAGGTTCAGCACTGCCCCTTCTCTGGTCGATACCTCTATGTACTGCTGCAAAAAACTATCCTGCACACATTTAACAAACTCCAAACCATCCAGCCCATTTACAGAATGTGTTTCCCAGTCTATTTTTGGAAAATTGAAATCTCCCACAATCACTGCCTTGTGCTTACTACTAATATCTGCTATCTCCTTACATATTTGCTCTTCCAATTCTCGCTCCCCATTTGGCGGTCTATAATACACCCCTAAAAGTGTTGCTACACCGTTCCCACTTCTCAGTTCCACCCAAATAGCCTCCCTAGATGAGCCCTCTAATCTATCCTGCCAAAGCACTGCTGTAATATCTTCTCTGACAAGCAATGCAACACCTCCCCCTCTGGACCCTCCAATTCTATCACACCTGAAGCAACAAAATCCTGGAATATTTAGTTTCCAATCACAGCCCTCCTGCAACCATGTTTCACTGATTGCCACAACATCATATTTCCAGGTGTCAATCCAGGCTCTAAGTTCATCCACCTTACTTACAATGCCCCTAGCATTAAAATATACACATTTTAGAAACCCACCCTCTCTTATTCTCTGTCTATTATCTTTTTCATCTTTCTCGCCTACATTTTGGATCCGAGTGCTTCCCTTCTCTGCCTCTTGCCCCACACCCTGACCCCTAGCCCCCTCTACCCGAGTCCCTCCCCCCAGCCTTTCTAGTTTAAAGTCTCTCCAGTAGCCTTTGAAAATCTCCCTGCCAGGATATTGGTCCCCCTCGGGCTCAAGTGCAACCCGCCCTTTGTGTACAGATCATGCCTTCCCCAAAAGAGGTCCCAGTGATCAAGAAACTTGAATCCCTGCCCACTGCACCAGTCCCTCAGCCACGCATTTATCCTCCACCTCATTTCATTCCTACTCTCACTGTCACGCGGCACAGGCAGTAATCCTGAAATCGTTACCCTTTTGGTCCTTCTCCTTAACTTTCCCCCCAACTCCCTAAATTCTCCCTTCAGGACCTCGTCACCTTTTCTGCCTATGTCACTGGTACCTATGTGTACCACAACATCAGGCTCCTCTCCCTCCCTTATCAGAATCTTTTGTACACGTTCTGATACATGCGAGACCCTGGCACCAGGGAGGCAAACTACCATCCGGGTCTCCCGACTGCGTCCACAGAATCGCCTATCCGACCCCCTAACTATAGAGTCCCCTATTACAATTGCCCTCCTCTTTTTGCTACCCTTCTGAGCATCAGGGCCGGTCTCTGTGCCGGAGGCCCGGCCGCTGTTGCTGCCCCCAGCTAGGCTGTCCCCTCCAATCGTACTCAAACCCGAGTACCTATTTTCCAGTTGTACGGTCACAGGGGTACTCTCTAGCCCCTGCCCCTGCCTCTTGCCCTTCCTAACCGTGACCCACTTGTCTGCCTCCTGTGGTCTGGGAGTGACTACCTCCCTGTAGCTCCTCTCTATTACCTCCTCACTCTCCCTGAGGAGATGGAGGTCATCGAGCTGCTGCTCCAGGTTCCTAACACAGTCCTTTAGGAGCCCCATCTCAACACACCTGGCGCAGATGTGGACGTCTGGAGGGCTATCAGATTCCCTGACCTCCCACATCTGACATCCAGAACAGTACACTGCCCTGGCCTTCATACTCCCCCCTTACACAGGATACAATAGCAACACAATACAAAGTACACAATAAACTGCTGGGATCTGACTGCCAATCAGCTGCTTTCCCTAGTCCACTTCCCACCAATCAGCTGCTTACCCTAGTTCACTTCCCACCAATCAGAGGCTTCCTCAAGAAAAAGGAAAAAAACAAAAAAAACCCCACTTCTCCAAATGGAATGTTATGGATTTCAGTAAAAACAAGCCCCGCGCTGGATTTTTAACCTTACCGGTCGGGTGTCGCTCCTCCCCCTCCTCCTCTTCCAATGGCTCCTGTGGGCCTCTGAAAAAACAAGCCCCGCGCTGGATTTTAAACCTTCTCTTCCAACGGCTCCTGTGGGCCTGTCCTGTCTTGTATTGATGCAGAAGCTTTCAGTGATATTTGTACCAAGAGATAGAATAATAGTCATAGAGTGATACAGTGAGGAAACAGGCCCTTTGGTCCAACTTGCCCACACCGGCCAACATCTCCCACCTGCCTGCGTTTGGTTCATATTCCTGCAAACTTGTCCTATCCATGTACTTGTTTACCTGTTTCTTAAACGTTGGGACAGTCCCTACCTCAATTACCTCCACTGGCAGCTTGTTCCATACACCCATCACCCTTTGCGTGAAAAAGTTACCCTTCAGATTCCTATTAAATCTTTTCCCAAATTCCTCTGGTCCTCAATTCCCCTACTTTTGACAAGGGAATCTGTGCATCTACTGAAATCCATGTATTCAATATGCCTTCCTGAAATCCATGTATACAACATCTACAGCTCTGCCTTCATTGACCTTTTTGGTCACATCTTCAAAAAAAAACATCAAAAAATGTGTGTGGTAAGGAGCTGCGGATGCTGGTTTATACCGAAGATAGACACAAGTTTCTGAAGTAACTCAACGTTTTTGGACACTTCCTTTTTCACCAGCGTTGCTGCCTGACTCATTGAGATACTCTGGCACTTTGTCTCTCTCTAAACCTAGACACATGGTTCCTTTGCTTTTCCAGAGCTTCTATTTCATCAGCATGAAGATATTATTCATCAGATATGGCTGATACCATGGAAGTAGAAACAAAAATTTATCTTTCTGCTTACATTGTTTGGTTTTGTTTTTCTCAGATCTGGAGTAGGTTACCTCATAGTTCACCACACTGATGCCCATCTGCCAAAAAGATGTTGTGGCACAAATTCATGTTTGTTTCTGATCTTTGGAGCCTTTGTCTATACCATACCCTCAGCCATTGTACTCATCTTCAGTTTGGTTCCTGGTGAACTTCAGTAACATCGGCTCAAAAAAATATTCAGAAGCTTCAGCAAAATGTGGTACTTCATTTCACATCTCATCACAACTGGTATCCTATGTGTCAGTCTGTCATCAATTATATCACTATATTTGCAAACACTGCAATAAGATATCTTTTGGAAAGCCAAATAATTATGCTACATCCTCCAGTTGCACATGAGGAGTTAAAAAAAAAACTGCTGTAGTCCTTGTGAGAAATATGCATTGTCATGCTGTTAGTTAGGGAATTCTGAAAATTGAACAGGCGACCTGGCAGAATAGCAATATATTTACAAATCAAGAATACTGAATAACTTCGGAGGGAACCTGCAGGTGGTGGTATCATCTATATATTACTAAAACTCTCGTCTTGCTTGGATGTGTGCGTGTCTGCGTTCGTGTGAGTGATTGAGCTCCCGGAACTAAGTCAAAACGGTACAGGATAGCGCTAGATTTTTTGCACCACCTTACTCACCTTTGTCCCGTGGACATTTGTATAATGTTTCGTTCAGTTTGATGTCATATTTCACACGTTATTGACATTTAAATGTTTACAGCACCCTATTTTGAGAAAGATTTCTTCAAATCTGCACTGGCAGTTAGGTAGTTACCAGCTATGATGTCACAATGCCGTACCAGCTACAACGTTGCTATGTCAGAACACTGAGTCCTTCACAGCAAATTTTCTTCAGGGAAAGAATCTGCCAGCCTAACCCAGCACAGCAAAGTTTAATGATTAGATTTGGATAACAAAAGATGGCCTTGTCAGTGGCACCTACATCACATTAAATCTTAGAGCAATTGCAATTTTTTTAAAGTTTAAAATGAGGGAGGGTGAAAAAAATGAGCCGACCTGCACAGTTGGGGGCTAGTGGTGAGTGGTGGAATATTGCATTGGGGGACCGGGTTGTGTTGGGGGAATGGGTGAGTGGTGGAATCTTACGTTGGGGAACAGGTTGCGTTGGGAGACCAGCCCTCCCATGGGAGTTATGGGTGTGGTGGAATATTGCTTTGGGGGAATGGATTGCATTGGGGGACCAGGCCTCCCGTGTGACAGGGACCCAATGGGTCCCACTTGGTCTAGTAGCTTATATAATTCCAATAACATAGAGGGGACCATTCTGCCCTGTGAGACTATTCCTGTCCCTTGTTGAACCATCCATTCTATGGTTTGCCCCATGAACTTCAGACCATCACCAGTGCAACTACCTTGGATACTGTGTACCATGTTTAGAATGTCAAGCACACAGACAATTTCAAAGAGTCAAAGAGTCAAAAGAGTTTATTGTCATGTGTCCCTGACAGGCCAATGAAATTCTTTTTTTGCATAGCACAACAGAATATAGTAGGCATTGACTACAATTATATACGTAAATACACACATGACTGAATAAATTGATAAAGTGCAAATAACAGATGGAGGAGTATTAATGTTCAGAGTTTTGTTCCAGCCAAGTTTAATAACCTGATGGCTGTGGGCAAGCAGCTGTTCCTGAACCGGGTCGCGGCAGTTCTCAGGCTCCTGTAAATTCTACCCGAAGGTAGCAGAGAGATGAGTGTGTGGCCAGGGTGGTGTGGGTCCTTGATGATGCTGCCAGCCTTTTTGAGGCAGCGACTGTGATAGATCCCCTCAATGGAAGGAAGGTCAGAGCCGATGATGGACAATTTCTACTCTTCCTGATCTTTAGATGTGGAACGTACTTTCTATTGTCAACCCTTTCTGGCCGGTGATTGACCACACACTGAACTGGACAGTTCAGCTAACCCTCGGCCCTCTGTAATGAGTTTGGCTGATTCTTAAGTTCAGGGGAAGCAGCGGTTCAGTTTAGTTCAGTTTAGTTTATTGTCACATTTATTGAGGAACAATGGAAAGCATTTGATGCGTGCTATCCAGTCACATGTACTCACATGTCCTCACATGTACTCACATGTCCTCACATGTCCTCACATGTACCAAGGAACAATGGAAAGCATTTGATGCATGCTATGCAGTCATAAGAAAGACAATACAGACTACAAGTGAGCCATTTACAGTGTAAAGATACATGATAAAGGAATAATGTTTAGTGCAAGGTAAAGCCAGCAAATTCCGATCAAGGATAGTCCAAGGGCCACCAATGAGGTAGATAGTAGTTTAGCACTGCTCTCTGGTTGTGGTAGGATGGTTCAGTTGCCTGATAACAGCTGGGAAGAAACTGTCCCCCGAAGCTAGTGGTGTGCATTTTCACACTTCAATACCTTTTTGCCTGATGGGAGAGGGGAGAAGAAGGAGTGGCCAGGGTGTGACTCATCCTTGATTATGCTGCTTGCTGAGGCAGGCTGAGGTATAAATTGAGTCAATAATAGGGAGGTTGCGTGTGTGAAGGTCTGGGCTGTGTCCAAAATTTGCTGCAATTTCTTGCGGTCTTGGATGGAGCTGTTCCTAAACCAAACTCCTCATAAAATGCTTTATGTGATGCGTCGGTGGAGGTTGCTTAGAGTTGCGGGGAACATCCCATATTTTCTAAGCCTTGGAAGGAAGTATAGAGCACTGGACCAACTGCCAGGGATCTGTGCCACTGATGCAAAAGCATGTTTGAATCCTACTACTCTAGTTGGGGAATACAAATAATTAACCAATGTTTAAAAAGTAATCTTAGTGACAATAAACATGAAAGAAAGTACTGTATGACAAAAAATGTATGTCCTACGGGGGAAGGACATCTTAGTTGACTGATCTACCTCCTCGCTGGGGTTGGCACAATGGTGCAGCAGTAGAGTTGCTGCCTTGCAGCGCCAGAGACCCGGATTCCAACCTGACCATGGGTGCGGACAGTATGGTGTTTGTATGTTCCCCTGTGACCACGTGGGTTTTTTCCGGGTGCTCTGGTTTCCTCCCACACTCCAAAGAAGTGCAGGGTTGTACGTTCATTGGCTTTGGTAAAATTGCATGTGGTCAATAGATAATAGGTGCAGGAGTAGGACATTCGGCCCTTCAAGCCAGCACCACCATTCAATGTGATCATTGTTGATCATCCCCAATCAGTACCCCATTCCTGTCTTCTCCCCATATCCCCTGACTCTGATATCTTTAAGAGACCTATCTAGCTCTCTCTTGAAAGTATCCAGAGAACTGGCCTCCACCGCCCACAGATGCAGAGAATTGCACAGACTCACAACTCTCTGTGAGAAAAAGTGTTTCCTCGTCTCCGTTCTAAATGGCTTACCCCTTATTCTTAAACGGTGTCCTTATTGTGTAGGATAGTGCTAGTGTACGGGGTGATCGCTGGCCAGCACAGGCTCGGTGGGTTGAAAGGCCTGATTCCGTGCTGTATATCTAAATTAAACAAAACTAAACTTCTCAGATCAGAGAAAGTAGCACTGGTGAGTAGACTTCAGATAAAATAGGAATATAGTTGGCCATTTGGTTCCTTGGACCTGTTGTACTGGTTGATTTATTTATTACTGGTTGATACAGCATGGAAGTCGGCTCTTTAATCCAGACAGTATTCTGGTAAACGTCTTCTGCACCCTTTCCAAAGCCACCAGAACCTTGCTATAAAACTATTTGCATTAGTTTTCACAGTGGGAGACTCCAGCAACATGCCTGAAATTCAAGAGAGTCAGGGGGTTGAAGATAGTGGAGTGTCTATTACTAGGGAAAAGGTTCTTGGGAAGCTGAAAAGGCTGAAGGTGGATAAGTCACCTGGACCAGATGGACTGCACCCTCGGGTTCTGAAAGAGTTGGCTCTAGAGATTGTGGAGGCAATTATAATGATATTTCAAGAATCAGGAGTGGTTCCAGATGATTGGAAAATTGCCAATATGACCTCGCTGTACAGGAAGGGAGCAAAGCAGAATAGAGGGAACTTTTGGCCGGTTAATCTGACTCCGGTGGTTCATAAGATTCATCAGTGCTTAGAAGTTCACGATAAAAGTCGGCATGGCTTTGTGAAGGGGAGGTCTTGCTTGACAGATTTGTTGGGATTCTTTGAGGAAGTAAATAGCAGGACAGACAAAGGAGAGTCAGTAGATGTTGTATACGTAGATTTTCAGAAAGCCAATGATGTGATGCTGCATGTGAGGCTGCTAAGGAAGATGAGCATCCATGGCATCAAAAGGTAAATACTAGCATGGATGGCAAAAGGCAAAGAATGGCAATAAAAGGGGCTTTTTCTGATTTGGATGAGGGGGTTAAAGGCTTTGTGGCGAAGTTAATGCATGATACGAAAATAGGTGGAGGGGTAGAGGTGGTGAATGTGGAATTCGTTGCCACAGAAGGCTGTGGAGGCAAAGTCAGTGGATATATTTAAGGCAGAGATAGATATATTCTTGATTATTATAGGTGTCGGGGGCTATGGGGAGAAGGCAGGAGAATGGGGTAGGGAGGGAGAGATATATCAGCCATGATTGAACGGAGGAGTAAACGTAATGAGCCAAATGGCCTAATTCTACTCCTATCACTTATAATCTTATGAAGACAGCCAAAAGTGCACATGGTATTCCAAATGCTGTCTAACCATAGTCCTGTAAAGCTGCTAAGCACCAAAGTAAATTGTTGTTGTAGTATTACGCCAGAGACTGCAGCATGTAATCCAGATTGACACTTCAGTGACATTTCTGGATGACTTGTTAAACTATGCCCTTTTAGATCAAGTAAAGGATCTCCTGGTACTGAATAATTGACCAGGTGAGTTCTTCCAGGATCCACTGTCTTGGTCAATAATTATCCATCACCAAAATACATGACCTCGTCAGATGTCATATTGCCACTTATGCACAAGTTGGCTGCCATGTTTACCTACATTACAACACTTTCAAATAAATATTTGATTATCTATAAAGAGCTGTGGGGACATCTAGAAGTCACGTATAACATAGTTTCAGTGTGAGTCCTTTCCTAGTGTCTCTCTTGTAAACGTGTTAATACATATCGCTACTCCTTCATGGGAAAGGTTATTGAGTATAGAATTTAGAACAATATAATGCAGGAACATGCCCTTTGGTCTATAATTTCTGTGCCAAACATGATGCAAGTTAAATGTAACTCCTCTGCCTGCATGTAATCTATATCCCTCCATTCCCTGCACATCCATGTGCCTTTCTAAAAGCCTCTTAAGCACCACTGCCTCCTCCACCCCCAGCAACACATTCCAAGCAGCCACCATTATCTGTATGTAGAAAAAATGTCCCGTTCGTCTCCCTTAAACTTGTTGAGAATGTGAAGCTACGGAATAGATCCTTTGAGAACACAATGGGTGCCCGATGGTAGCTATAGATCTTGTAGGTTCAATGATCTTTTTCCATGTTGCTGACTGAGTTCATGACAACTTTGCAGCTTGCTATTCAGAGAACGTTACATTTACCTTATCTAATACTTTGGACATAATACTATCATTTTAAGACTAATTCAGAGATGGACTTTAAAGCTTTCCAAAATGATGCAGGACAGCTCAGAACAAATATCTCAAATACAATGTTCTAACAATGCAATACATGAATATTCGTGTATAATTCAATAAATATTCAAGACAAATGATGAAGAACATTAGCAAATATCGAAGCAGAATGGGAAATTTGAACATGCAGAGTAATTGTTGGGTGATCATGACTTTATAACTCTTGACAGAATGGGAACTCTCCAACTACTTTCTCCGGCAGTTCCAAATGCCATAAATGGAATCAATGGATATGGGGAGAAAGCAGGAACGGGGTACTCAGTTTGGATGATCAGCCATGATCATATTGAATGGCGGTGCTGGATCGAAGGGCTGAATGGCCTACTCCTGCACCTATTTTCTATGTTTCTATGTTGCACTTCTATTCCTATCTATTGCATTCTAATTTAGTCTCTTGGGGTCTGCAAGAACATCCTGCATTCTCCATGCTCATGATACTGCATGCCCTCTCTCTCTCTCTCTCTCTCTCTCTCTCTCTCTCTCTCTCTCTCTCTGTGGTTTCAGATACCTCTTTGTCTCCTTGCAATTGTTTCCAAATCTTTTCCCCGCTATCATATGTTTTTTTGACAATCTCGCATAAAACTGTTATGAATGATCAATCATTTGCAGTTCACCTCATCTCTGGCACAGTACGTATTTTATTGAAGATGATCTTACCTGGAATATTGTCTTCGTTAAACATTACCATATACTCAAATTATTGCTGACAAGGGTCACAATGTTATGCAAAATTCAGAACAATTTATACTCATTTATCCATCCACTATTCCCATACATGTCTTATAGTCACTCTTCGCACATACGTTTCACCCTTCCAGGTTAATACATCAAGTTCAGCAGCTCAGAGATCTTTTTCCTTTTATTCCTGATGATAGAAAGAAGTGGGGCTTATGATGTCAACCTCCTCATGGTGAGTCCTGTCGACTGACCTCAGTCAGGCGAGCGACCACAAACAGAAGATGAAGAAGAAGATGGAAAGAAGTGCAAAAATGCTAAATAGGAGGAAGTGTAAAATGCAATGCAGAAGGAAAGGACTGAAAATGTCCTTTCACCAACAGTGCAGCTCAATGGAGGAAAAGATTACCAAGAGAAAGGTGAAACATCTGCTTCTGTTAATCAGAAATGGGGAAACTGAGAACAGGTGACAGAAATAGATGTATTTCTGAAAAATACGCTTACTGACCTTATTTCATCAGTGACTGAGCTGTGTTAATCCAAAAGACGGTGATTGCCAAATCATGACTTTACCATTACTAATTCATATCACTTGCTTTTTTTCTTCCAAGCCTTTCACCTCCATAGCATACAGCAATGGGCATGCAGGAGGACGATTCCTTGCAGGACATCATTCCTTCTGAGAACAGGGGACCATGAAGGCACGGGAGGGGAGCTGACCAAAGTAGACTGGAAAGGGATCCTAGCAGGAATGACGGTGGAACAGCAATGGCAGAAATTTCTGGGCATAATCCGGAAGACGCAGGATCATTTCATTCCAAAAAGGAAGAAAGATTCTAAGGGGAGTAGGAGGCAACCGTGGCTGACAAGAGAAGTTAGGGATAGAATAAAACTAAAAGAAAAGATGTATAACACAGCAAAGAGTAGCCGGAAGCCGGAGGATTGGGAACATTTCATAGGACAAGAGAAGGAAACAAAACGGGCAATACGGGCCAAAAAGATGAAGTACGAGGGGAAGCTGGCCAGGAATATAAAGATGGACAGTAAAAGCTTCTTTAGATATGTTAAGGGAAAAAGAGTAGCAAAGTCAAATGTGGGTCCCTTGAAGGCAGACACGGGTGAAATAATTATGGGCAACAAGGAAATGGCAGAAGAGTTGAATAGGTACTTCGGAACTGTCTTCACTAAGGAGAACACAAACAATCTCCCAGATGTACTGGAGGACAGAGGATCTAAGGGGGTAGAGGAACTGAAATAAATTTTCATTATGCGGGAAATATTATTGGGCAGGCTAATGTGACTGAAGGATGATAAATCCCCTGGGCCTGATGGTCTGCGTCACAGGGTCCTCAGGGAGGTGGCTCTATAAATAGTGGACGCATTGGTGATCATTTTCCAATGTTCAATAGATTCAGGAGCAGTTCCTGTGGATTGGAGGATAGCTAATGTTATCCCACTTTTCAAGAAAGGAGCTGGAGAGAAAACAGGGAATTACAGACCAGTTAGCCTAACTTCGGTGGTGGGAAAGATGCTGGAGTCAATTATCAAAGAGGTAATAATGGAGCATTTGGATATCAGTAAAATGATTAGTCCAAATCAACATGGATTTATGAAAGGAAAATCATGCTAGACTAATCTTCTGGAATTTTTTGAGGATGTGACAAGTAAAATGGATGAAGGGGTGCCAGTGGATGTAGTGTATCTGGACTTTCAGAAAGCCTTTGATAAGGTCCCGCGCGGGAGACTGGTGACTAAAATTAGAGCACATGGTATTGGGGGTAGGGTGTTGACATGGATTGAAAATTAGTTGGCAGACCGGAAGCAAAGAGTAGGAGTGAACGGGTCCTTTTCAGAATGGCAGGCAGTGGCGAGTGGAGTGCCGCAAGGCTCGGTGTTGGGGCTGCAACTGTTTACCATATATATTAATGATTTGGAAGAGGGAATTAGGAGCAACACTAGCACATTTGTGGATGACACAAAGCTGGGTGGCCGTGTGAACTGTGAAGAGGATGTTAGGAGGTTGCAGGGGGGCCTGTACAGGTTGAATGAGTGGGCAGATGCGTGGCAGATAAATGTGAGGTTATCCACTTTGGCGGCAAAAACAAGGGGGAAAATTATTATCTCAATGGGGTTAGGTTAGGTAAGGTACAGCGAGACCTGGGTGTCCTTGTATACCGGTCACTGAATGTTGGCGTGCAGGTACAGCAGGCAGTGAAGAAAGCTAATGGAATGTTGGCTTTCATAACAAGAGGATTTCAGTACAGGAGTAAAGAGGTTCTTCTGCAGTTGTATAGGCTCTGGTGAGACCACATCTGGAGTATTGTGTGCAGTTATGGTCTCCTAATTTGAGGAAGGACATCCTTGTGATTGAGGCAGAGCAGCGTAGGTTCACGAGATTGATCCCTGGGATGGCCGGACTGTCATATGAAGAAAGATTGAAAAGACTAGGCTTGTATTCACTGGAGTTTAGAAGGATGAGGGGGATCTTATAGAAACATATAAAATTATAAAAGACTGGACAAGCTAGATGCATGAAAAATGTTCCCAATGTTGGGTGAGTCCAGAACCAGGGGCCACAGTCTTAGAATAAAGGGGAGGTCATTTAAGACTGAGTGGAGAAAAAACTTTTTTACGTAGAGAGTTGTGAATTTATGGAATTCCCTGCCACAGAGGGCATTGGAGGCCAAATCACTGGATGGATTTAAGAGAGAGTTGGATAGAGCTCTAGGGGCTAGTGGAGTCAAGGGATATGGGGAGAAGGCAGGCACGGGTTATTGATAGCAGATGATCAGCCATGATCATATTGAATGGCGGTGTTGGCTGGAAGGGCCGAATGGCCTCCTCCTGCACCTATTTTCTATGTTTCTATGTTTCTATGTAACACAAGATTTACAGCCACGAACCAGTGTAAACATCACACGTTCCTGGGTAAGTAAGAAGTTATGTGTCGGATGGAACTGCAGATGCTGGTTTATACTTGTGCTCTGGTCGAACTGTCAGCGCACGGTGTACCTTGTGGAGCTCTCAGTCGCTTGGGAGGATGCTGTGCAGGAAGCCTTCGAAAGAAAGAAACTGCGATATACAGAGCTTGCAGCGGAGGCAGAACAGCGGGGCTGGAGAGCTAAGATCTGCCCGGTAGAAGTTGGATGTCGAGGATTTGTGGCAACATCTACTTTAATACTATTGAAGGACCTGGGGATCAGCGGACAAGCCCTACGCCAGGCCATCACAGAAACATCACGGGTAGCAGAGCGGAGTAGCCAGTGGCTCTGGCTGAAGAGGAAAGACCCCATTTGGTCTCCCAAATAACCAACTACACAGATGCAGAGGGGGGTGGTTCTGGGACGCCAGAATGCACCGCTGAGCCTACTGGAGACGTCGTGGGTTCAATCAGCGAAACGTTGATGAAAGTAGGTGCCCACTTGATAACCCCAATGACGTGTCTGCCTAGCCTTTCTCAACATCGGAGGAGCATAGGTGAGTGCAGAAGGCTCCCATCACCATCGGGAGTAAATTGATATTTGGCACCTTGGATTTTTAACATCATGTCCTGTGTATTTGTAAACATAAACACTCACACTTTCCTGGGTCAGTAAGATGTTATGTGTAGGATGGAACTGCAGATGCTGGTTTACACTGAAGATAGATACCAAACGCTGGAGTAACTCCGTAACTCAACATCTCTTGAGTAAAGTAATAGGTGACGTTTTGGGTTTGAACCTCTGTCGAAATTCTAAGACAGTAAAATGTTAGTTATATTGTATCTGGCGATGGAAAGTTTACAACTAAGCTCAAGCAGATACTGTGCACGTTCACATTTCCAGGGTTGGAGGGCATTGGTCGAGGGTGTTTGTCAGGGGGTGGGTGACTGGACATTCCGTTCCACACTCTTGTCAGTTGGACATAGATACTGAAGCTCAGAGGCATCATTGCAGCAGAGAGAGCCTGCAATCCATTATCAACATAGCAAGATAATGACTGGCAAATTTCACTTCCATGGAACTTTACTCAGCTCTCAAATATCTACTTCCTCGCAGATTTTGTAAGGTCCATCATAGCAAGCCATTCATCATAAAACATTTGTAATCTCCCTCCAACCGGAGATTTGTCCACAGTTTCTTTAAGCATAGAATAAATTTTTTGTACCTCTTCATATGAACGTGGTGGTCTCCTTCTCCCCGTATACGGGTGAACATTAGGCTGTGTCGGATGATAATATTTTCTTAACATACTCCTGCCTCTGTTTCCAAAATCAAATCCCCTTCTTGACGAAAAATACCTTTTTTGTCCAAAGACGAAAGGTCTCATGTGGCTAATAGATTTAGCCTCTTCATCCATTTCTCTTATTTGTTTAGGCAGGTTTTCTCCAAATAGATAACCAGGAGCTTGAACACCACTTGATCGACACAGACCTACAAACCTTGGATGAAATATGGGCCGAATCGCAATTTTCCTCATACAATTAATTTCATAGAAGGAATTGCATAATAAGCCCAAAGTATCTTTTTGGATTTTATCCATCTCCAACCCCTCCATTTGCCTTCCAAAAGCAGTAATGGCAGCAAAAATCAATTTGAGGATTCTTTGAAATCTTATTTCTTGTCCTCTCATGCCTGGAGTCATAGGCGTCCATATAGACGGATTAACCGGTGTTTTATATAATTCTGCTGTTTCAATCATCACAGAATCTTGAAGTTGGTGAGATACCATATAATTAATACTAGCAGCTAGGTTTTCTTCCATAGCCTCACCACTTCCTTCAGGTATAGCAAAATCATTTGCCATCTCAGGCACATCTGGCCTCCTCTTTTTTATTTGTGGTGTGCACTCATAATCCACATCACCACTTGCAGGGTCTGTCTTTTGCAGCCCTGATACACTTGGAATTATATCCAATGAGACTTCCTCCGCCCTTAATCCTGGGTCCGGAGTTTCAAATTCCCAATTTGGCACATAGCCATATTCTGTATATTCAAACCCCTCAGGGTCATTTTGGGAAACTTCTGGGTACTGTGACCCTTGTCTCATTATATTCTGGAGTACTTTCTCCATATGTTCCATTTTTAGCCATATAGCTTTATTATCCGGAGGACTTTCATTATCATAGTCATTATCAGAAACCACGGGCCTCACGGATTTCTTTTTACTTTTTCTAGGAACATTTTCCTCCGTGGTTTGTATTTCTGGAGAAATTATAGTCTCACTAACGGGTGAATCTGTGGCCACCGGTATCAGAACCGGATCCGCACTAAACTCTTGTCCCGTATCTTTAGCTTCACCCCGGGACGATTTTTTTACCCGCGAAATTTTCCTTTGAGACTTCTCCATTTTTCTTTTCCATTTATCTGGCTAAATCAGTACGTCAGCGTGACTCTGATTTTAACTTTTACTTTCTCTTTTGCTGGTTTTACCAGCGTAACGTCTTTTTTAGAACGTCCCCTTTTTCCCTTACACTTACCTGCGGGTCAGTTCCGGCCGCTGCGAGGAGCTGCGCTCTGCAACTCTTGCTTCTGCCGTCAGCGTCGACGTAATGCCGTTCCAGCGCCAGGCGGGGCTTCTTCACGTAGTCACTCATGTGACTCCGAAGTAAAATGGTGGATGGCTGTTTGTCAGGTTGGAAGCCGGTGACCAGTGGGGTGCCTCAGGGATCTGTGTTGGATCAACTGTTGTTTGTCATGTACATCAATGATGATGGGGTGGAAAATTGGATAAGTAAGTATGCAGATGATACTAAGATAGGTGGTGTTGTGGATAATGAAGTAGATTTTCAAAGTCTACAGAGAGATTTGGGCCATTTGGAAAAGTGGGCTGAAAGATGGCAGATGGAGTTTAATGCTGTTAAGGGTGAAGTGCTACATCTTGGCAGGACAAATCAAAATAGGACGTACATGGTAAATGGTAGGGAATTGAGGAATGCTGTGGAACAGAGGGATCTAGGAATAACTGTGCATTGTTCCCTGAAGGTGGAATCGCATGTAGATAGGGTGGTAAAGAAAGCCTTTGGTGTGCTGGCCTTTATAAATCAGAGCATTGAATATAGGAGTAGGGAAGTAATGTTAAAATTGTACAAGGCATTGGTAAGACCAATTCTGGTGTATGGTGTACAATTTTGGTCGCCTAGTTATAGGAAGGATGTCAACAAAATAGAGAGAGTACAGAGGAGATTTACTAGAATGTTGCCAGGGTTCCAGCAACTATGTTACAGAGAAAGGTTGAACAAGTTAGGTCTTTCTTTGAGGCCAGTTCAATGGCTATATTTAAGAGTGAGTTGGATGTGGCCCTTGTGGCTAAGGGGATCAGAGGGTATGGAGAGAAGGCAGGTACGGGATACTGAGTTGGATGATCAGCCATGATCATATTGAATGGCGGTGCAGGCTCGAAGGGCTGAATGGCCTACTCCTGCACCTAATTTCTATGTTTCTATGTTTCTATGTTTATTCTTTGGAGCGCAGAAGGTTAAGGGGGGACTTGATTGAGGTCTTTAAAATGATGAAAGGGATAGACAGAGTTGACGTGGATACGTTTTTCCCATTGAGGGTAGGGAAGATTCAAACAAGAGGGCATGACATGAGAATTAAGGGACAGACGTTTAGGGGTAACGTGAGGGGGAACTTCTTTACTCAGAGGGTGGTGGCTGTGTGGAATGAGCTTCCAGCAGAAGTGGTGGAGGCAGGATCGATTTTAACATTTAAAAGTAAAGTGGATAGGTATATGGACGTGAAGGGAATGGAGGGGTATGGTCTGAGTGCAGGTAGATGGGACTAGGGGAAAACAAATTATCGGCACGATAATCCCCTCCATCCCCTATTCCCAATTCCTCCGTCTACGCCGCATCTGCTCCCAGGATGAGGTGTTCCACACCAGGTCATCACAAATGGCCTCATTCTTCAGAGAACGGGGATTCCCCTCCCCCACTATTGATGAGGCTCGCACCAGGGTCTCCTCCATACCCCGCAACACTGCCCTCTCTCCCCATTCCCCCACTCGCAAACAGGGCAGAGTCCCCCTGGTCCTCACCTTTCACCCCACCAGCCGGCAAATACAACATATAGTCCTCCGCCAGTTTCGCCACCTCCAACGTGACCCCTCCACCCGCCACATCTTCCCATCTCCCTCCCTGTCTGCCTTCCGCAAAGACCGCTCCCTCCGCAACTCCCTTGTCCATTCTTCCCTCCCCTCCCGCTCTACCCCTTCCCCGGGCACTTTCCCTTGCAACCGCAAGAAATGCAACACTTGTCCCTTCACCTCCCCCCTCCACTCCTTTCAGGGACCCAAGCAGTCCTTCCAGGTCCGACAGAGGTTCACCTGCACCTCCTCCAACCTCATCTACTGCATCCGCTGCTCCAGATGCCAGATGATCTATATCGGTGAGACCAAGCGGAGGCTTGGCGATCGCTTCGCCGAACACCTCCGCTCGGTCCGCAATAACCAACCCGACCTCCCGGTGGCTCAGCACTTCAACTCCCCCTCCCATTCCGTATCCGACCTCTCGGTCCTGGGCCTCCTCCACGGCCAGAGTGAGCAACACCGCAAGCTGGAGGAACAGCACCTCATATTCCGCTTGGGGAGTCTGCATCCTTTGGGCTTGAATATTGAATTTTCTCAATTCTGTTAACCCTTGCTGTCTCCTCCCCTTCCCACCTCTCCCTCAGCCCTCGGGCCCTGACATTCCCTCTATCTCTATCTCCCTCCCCCACCCCAGTCGCACCAGCTTCTCATTTTCACACCACAAACAGCTTACAATGGCTTGTTCCCTTTATCACCGATACTTTTTTGCATATCTTTCACTCATTGTCCCTTATCTCTCCACATCACCGTCTATATCTCTCGTTTCCCTGATCCCTGACCAGTCTGAAGAAGGGTCTCGACCCGAAACGTCGCCTATCTCCTTCGCTCCTTAGATGCTGCTGCACCCGCTGAGTTTCTCCAGCTTTTTGTGTACCCTCGATTCTCCAGCATCTGCAGTTCCTTCTTTAAAAAATTATCGGCACGGACTGGAAGGGCCGAGAGGGCCTGTTTCCGTGCTGTAATTGTTATATGGTTATATGGTTACTTCTACATCCTAGTTTCCTGAACGTAGGGCATCCTTCTCTAAGGGCTTACCCATTTAAGACTGACTTGGTGCATCGTTTCCTTTAGGTTTTTTTAGTTTTAGAGATACAGCGTGGTAACAGGTCCTTAGGCCCACCGAGTCCGGACCGACCAGTGATCCCCCACATTAACACTATGCTACACACACTTGTTACAATTTACACATACACCAAGTCAATTGACGTACAAACTTGTACGTCTTTAGAGTGTGGGAGGAAACCGAACATCTCGGTGAAAACCCACCGGGTCACGAGGAGAAAGTACACTCTCCGTACAGACAGCACCCGTAGTCGGGATCGAACCCGGGTCTCCGGTGCGGCAAGCGCTGTGAGGCAGCAACTCTACCGCTGCGCCACTCGTAGGATTGTGAGTCTTCAGACAGTCTGACCCAAAGCTATGTCTATCCATTCCCTCCACAGGCGTTGCCTAACCCCCTGAGTTCCTCCAACACTTTGTCTTTTGCTGATGATTCCAGCATGATTTTATCGCCAGTCTGCTCCCAGCCTCTTAACTATCGTAGCCCAAACATGGAGGTGCTTACATCTGTTTCCTTCTAGCAAAACCAAGAGGAAAAAGCAAGTTGCACCCGTGCTTACCTCATACAAACTTACAATTGTGAAGTATTTATACCAGACACTTTGGATCTGTTCCTGATCCTTGAGTGTTGCCAAGTGGCAACTAGCTAACAATGAATTTTAGACCTGCTTCGATAGGCATGGTAATGCAGAAATTGTCGTTCTTTGTGTGGGATGGTGCCAGCAAATCCTTGAGGCGTTCCCGGACATATCCTGCATTATCCAGGTCAATAGTTTCTCAGATGTAACCTGACTGACTTGGTGAGAATGTCTGCTTTTCTTACAGATATACAGCATTCCCTTCAATTATGCTTTTGTGCATATGATGCCTCATGCTGGGAACAGATAGAACTTTCATTCATGTGCACAAATGCTAGTATTTATAGTCTGTTCTTAGCCCCAGACAGACCCCACAAATCACAACTATCAAACTTGATGATGAGGGGCTTGGCCAAGGAGAGAAGGAGATAGGAGGTTTTCAGAAGACCATATGCTTTCAAAACATGTTATGGCATAATTTTATTTCTGACTGGTATTTTAGCTACCTTGAGATTTAACGCCAAATGCAATACTTATCAGTTTGCCCCAAGTCCTTCTCACTGCCACTTTTTCTGTGAGGGATTTTCTGAACTTGCAAATACCGATGCAAAAGAGACAAGCCAAAAGATGCTGGACAAGTTAGACTGGCCATGTGTTGCTTTGGGCTTTCTAATCTACACCCCACATCTGTACGGAACTGTGGCAAAGCTCAATTGAGCAGATGCTGTTGGTGGAAGCTCCTTTTCCCAATGACAGCTGTGCCAGCAGACTTTCAAGTGGAATCCCTTGAAATGTTAAAGTCTGTCCAACCTTTGAGTTGAAAGATTTTCATAAATCCCAAACACAGCAGGTGTTGTATGAATGAAGGCAAGGCAGAACTGTTTGTATGACACATTATTTTGCACCAATACTCAGAAAATGTCTAAAATCTATTATCCCAGGGATTTGCATTATGGACTTAAACAATAGACAATAGATAATAGGTGCAGGAGTTGGCCATTTCGGCCCTTCGAGCCAGCACCGCCATTCACTGTGATCATGGCTGATCATCCTCAATCAGTACCCCGTTCCTGCCTCCTCCCCATATCCCTTGACTCCGATATCTTTAAGAGCTGCATCTAACTCTCTCTTGAAAGCATCCAGAGAATTGGCCTCCACCCACAGATTCACAACTCTCTGGGTGAAAACATTTTTCCTCATCTCCGTTTTAAATGGCCAACCCTTTATTCATAAACTGTGGCTCTTGGCTTTGGACTCCCACAACATCAGGAACATGTTTCCTACTTCATGTGTGTCCAATCCCTTAATAATCTTATATGTTTCAATAAGATCCCCTCTCATCCTTCTAAATTCCAGTGTATACAAACCCAGTCGCTCCATTCTTTCAACATATGACAGTCCCACCATCCCCGGAATTAACCTTGTGAACCTACACTGCACTCCCTCAATAGCAAGAATGTCCTTCCTCAAATTTGGAGACCAGAACTGCACTCAAGGTGTGGTCTCACTAGGGCCCTGTACAACTGCAGGACCTCTTTGCTCCTATACTCAACTCCTCTTATTATGAAAGCCAACATGCCATTTGCTTTCTTCACTGCCTGCCGTACCTGCATGCTTACTTCCAGTGACCGATGAACAAGGACCCCCAGATCTCATTGTACTTTACCTTTTCCTAACTTGACACCATTCGGGTAATAATCTGCCTTCCTGTTTTTGCCAACAAAGTAGATATCCTCACATTTATCCACATTACACTGCATCTGCCGACTCACCCAACCTGTCCAAATCACCCTGCACCCTTATAGCATCCTCCTCACAGTTCACACTGCCACCCAACTTTGTGTCATTTGCAAATTTGTTAATGCTACTTTTAATCCCTTCATCTAAATCATGAATGTATATTGTAAATATCTGCGGTCCCAGCACCGAGCCTTGCAGTACCCCACTAGTCACTGCCTGCCATTCTAAAACTGACCCGTTAATCGCTACTCTTTGTTTCCTGTCTGCCAACCAATTTTCTATCCATGTCAGCACTCTACCCCCAATGCCATGTGCTCTAATTTTGCCCACTAATCTCCTATGTGGGACTTTATCAAATGCTTTGTGAAAGTCCAGATACACTACATCCACTGGCTCTCCCTTGTCCATTTTTCTATTTATTCATTCATCATCATTGAAAACATTAGCGATGCAGTGGTGCTGGTTTCCAACAGGCACGGTGATCGATGCACCACACATCTCTGTCCTCCATGCAGCTGGCAAGCTCCTCTTTTGTCTCTATACACGCGTCTTCCATCAACATCTTCTGCATCATCTTGCTTGGCTGTCCCGGGTCACGTCTTCCATGGGTGGGTTGTGGGTGGTGGTGGCAGTGACCAGCGAACCTCTTCCTTCTCTACCTGATCTTCTCGGTCTGAGGTGGATTCTTCCCATAGAGCTGGGCGTTGATGATGTGGTCCCTTGGACAGTGCTTGAGTGAGAGTCCATGCCTCACACCCATACAATAATACGGTCTCTACAGTTGCATGGAGGAATCTCAGTTTGAGACCCTTAGACATCCGAGACGTCCCCATTTTATTGAGTGTTTTCCATGCGACCGTTTTCCAGACCTTGATGTCATTCTCCGAGTTCTGCATCCTTGTTTCCAGGTACTTGCAGTCCTCCACTTTCTTGAGAGACGCACCGCCACTGGTCTTGAGAGGCTCGTGGTCACCAACGTTGAATGCCATGTACTCCGTCGTCTTGGCATTGAGGTGGAGGCAGCTCCTGCGCCTCCCTAATCTGGTCGGACAGCAAGACCATGTCATCAGCAGAGTCGAGGTCCGACAAGTTCCCGACTGTCCCGATTCTTCTCAAACGCCTTGGGGTGATTGTGAAGCCGAGGTCCTCATGTTCCTTGAGCGCCTGCCTGCCTCATGGCATCATCATGGACAATAACGAAGAGAAGGGGTGCCAGCGTGTCTCCCTGTAAGACCCCCGTGAAGATCTCGAACACTTTGCTCTCGCCATCCGGGGTGACAACCTTGGCCTTGACCGTGGTGCCCAAGTACATATCCTCAATTGCTCTAAGGAGACGAGGAGGGAGACCGTAAGCCTTCAAAATCCTCATCATTTTGCATCGATGAATCGAGTCAAACACCTTCTTGAAGTCTATGAAGGTTAGGACGGCCGGCAGGTTGTTATTCTTCACCTCCTCAATGATTCTTCGGAGGGCAAGGATCTGTGTGACCGCGTGCCTCTTCGCTCTGAAGCCGTTATCATTGTAACGTAGCTTCCGGTTGAGAATCAAGTGGTTGTTGACCTTGGCCAAGGCACATGTCAGGCTGATGCCACGATAGTTGTCAGTCTTGTTCAGCTTCCCAGATTTGGGGACAGGGATGATGCTGGATTGTGACCTCTGTGTTGGCTTGTCATTTGTCATTAGCACTGTGTTGCAGAACTTGAGCATGATGTCGAGCTCACAGTTTTTAACACCTCTGGAGGGATGTTATCGGAGCCTGGACTCTTCCCTTGCTTCAGCGAGGTCACTTTCCGCAGTTCCTCCATGGTGAAGGAGATGTCGTGAATCTGCACATCCACGAGGACAGTCTCGATCTCCTCATCATCCTCAGTGACAGTTGGAGGTGACCCAAGCATGTTCTTGAAGTGGGTGAACCACTTTCTAGTTACATCCTCAAAAAATTCCAAAAGATTAGTCAAGCATGATTTCCCCTTCATAAATCCATGCTGACTCGGGCTGATCCTGTTACTGCTATCCAAATGTGCCGCTATTTCATCTTTTATAATTGACTCCATCCTCCCCAACACCGATGTCAGGCTAACTGGTCTATAATTCCCTATTTTCTCTTCCTCTCCTTTCTTCAAAAGTGGGATAACATTAGCTACCCTCCAATCCACGGGAACTGATCCTGAATCTATCGAACAATGGAAAATGATCCCCAATGCGTGCATGATTTCTGGAGCCACTTCCTTAAGTACCCTGGCATGCAGACCACCACGCCCTGGGGATTTATCAGCCTTTAGTCCCATCAGTCTACCCAACACCATTTCAATTCAATTCAACCTTTATTGTCAATGTGCAGTGTACAATACAGAGACAACAAAATGCAGTTGGTATCTCCGAAGGGCGAACTTACGAATAAACAAGTAATACATATATATATGCAGTGGTGTCCGTGCAATTTGCTGGTGATTGGATAGTCCGGGGGAGGGGGGGGGGGGGGGGGGGGGGGGGGGGGAGGGGTGGAGACAGGCAGTCATTGAGGTGCAGCGTTGAGAAGTGTGACAACCGCAGGGAAGAAGCTGTTCTTGAGCCTGCTGGTCCGGCAGCGGAGGGACCTGCAGCGTCTCCCGGATGGGAGGAGGGTAAACAGTCTACGGTTGGGGTGTGAGCTGTCCCTGGCGATGCTGTGCGCCCTGCGCAGGCATCGTTTACTATGGACAGACTCAATGGAGGGGAGTGAGGAGCCTGTGATGCGTTGGGCGATCTTCACCACCCTCTGCAGAGCTTTCCGGTCGGCAACAGAGCAGTTACCGTACCATACTGTGCTGCAGTTGGTAAGGATGCTCTCGATGGTGCAGCGGTAGAAGTTCACCAGAATCTGATGGAGACAGGTGGACCTTCTTAAGTCTCAGGAAGAAGAGACGCTGGTGAGCCTTCTTGATCAGCGAGGATGTGTTGTGGGTCCAGGAGAGGTCATTGGAGATGTTGACCCCCAGGAACCTGAAGCTGGAGACATGTTCCACCTCCGTCCCGTTGATATGGATGGGGTTGTGCGTGCAGCCTCTCGATCTCCTGAAGTCAACAATGAGCTCCTTGGTCTTCTTAGAGTTGAGGGCCAGGTTATTGTCGGCACACCATGCTGTTAGGAGCTGAACCTCCTCCCTGTAGGCCGACTCATCGTTGTCGCTGATGAGGCCAATCACCGTCGTGTCATCTGCATACTTGATGATGGTGTTGGTGCCATGTACAGGTATGCAGTCGTAGGTGAAGAGGGAGTAGAGGAGGGGGCTCAGCACGCAGCCCTGGGGTACGCCAGTGTTCAGGGTGAGCGTAGAAGAGGAGTGGTTATCCAACCTAACAGACTGTGGTCTGTTGGTTAGAAAGTCCAGTAACCAATTGCAGAGGGAGGGGTTGATGCCCAGGTCATCGAGTTTGGTGATCAATTTCGAGGGGATAATGGTGTTGAATGCTGAGCTGTAGTCGATGAACAGCATTCTCACATAAGTGTTTCTGTTGTCGAGGTTGGAGAGGGCGGAGTGGAGTGCCTGCCTTTCACATTTTCTGCCTAATGTGAATTTCCTTCAGTTCCTCCGTCACCCTAGGTCCTCTGACCACTAGTACATCAGGGAGATTGTTTGTGTCTTCCCCAGTGAAGACGGATCCAAAGTAACTGTTCAACTTGTCTGCCATTTCCTTGCTCCCTAAAATAGATTCACCTAATTCTGTCTTCAAGCGACCCACATTTGTCTTAATTATTTTCTCTTAATTCCTCTTAACATATATAAATAAGCTTTTACTATCCTCCTTTATATTCTTGGCTAGTTTACCTTCGTACCTGATCTTTTCTCTCCGTATTGCCTTTTTAGTTATCATCTGTTGCTCTTTAAACATTCCCCAATCCTCTGGCTTCCCGCTCATCTTTGTTATGTTATACTTCTTCTGATTTATTTTTATACTATCCTTGACTTCCCTTGTCAGCCACGGTCGCCTCTTACTCCCCTTAGAATCTTTCTTCCCTTTGGAATGAACTGACCCTGCACCTTCTGTATTATTCCTAGAAATACCCACCATTGTTGTTCCACTGTCATCCCTGCTAGGTTCTCTTTCCGGTCAACTTTGGCCAGCTCCTCCCTCATGGCGCCATAGCCTCCTTTATTCAATTGTAACACTTCCAATTTTCCCTTCTCCCTCTCAAACTGTAAATTAAAACTTATTATGGTCACTACCTCCAAATGGCATCTTTACCTCGAGTTCCCTTATCAAATCCGGTTCATTACATTGCACGACACTAAATCCAGAATTGCTTTCTCCCTGGTAGGCTCCAGTACAAGCTGCTCTAAGAATCAATCTCAGAGACACTCCACAAACTCCCTTTCTTGGGGTCCAGTACCAACCTGATTTTCCCAGTCAACTTGCACCCTGTATCCAGACTACTGTTTGGGGGCCTGTAGATAACTCCCATTAGGGTCTTCTTCAAGATTCAAGATTCAAGATTCAAGAGAGTTTATTATCATGTGTCCCAGATAGGACAATGAAATTCTTACTTTGCTTCAACACAACAGAATATAGTAGCATAATTAAATACAGAACAGAACAGAACGATCGGTGTGACCATATACCAATGAATATTTATATAAAAACACATAAATAAACAGATAAAGTGCAATGGGCTATTAATGATCAGAGTTTTATTTGAGTTGAGTTTAATAGCCTGATGGCTGTGGGGAAGTAGCTATTCCTGAACCTGGTTGTTGCAGTCTTCAGGCTCCTGTACCTTCTACCTGAAGGCAGGGGGAAGATGAGTGTATGGCCAGGATGGTGTGGGTCCTTGATGATGCTGCCAGTCTTTTTGAGCCAGTCTTTTTGATGGATCCCCTCGATGGTAGGGAGGTCAGAGCCGATGATGGACTGGGCAGTGTTGACCACCTTTTGCAGACTTTTCTGCTCCTGGGCGCTCAGGTTGCTGAACCATGCCACGATGCAACCGGTCAGCAAGCTCTCTACTGTGCACCTGTAGAAGTTAGAGAGAGTCCTCCTTGACAGACCGACTCTCCGTAATCTTCTCAGCAAGTGGAGGTGCTGATGTGCTTTCTTTATAATTGCATCTGTGTTCTCGGATCAGGAGAGATCTTCAGAGATGTGCACGCCCAGGAATTTGAAGCTCTCGACCCTTACAATTCCTCAGTTCTATCCATGCTGACTCTACATCTCCTGACTCTGTCACCCCTCGCAAGGGACTGAATTTAACTAGCAGAGCAACCCCACCCCCTCTGCCCACCTGTCTGTCTTTTCTAAAGGACGTATATCCCTGAATATTCAGTTTTCCAGCCCTGGTCCTCTTGCAGCCATGCCTCTGTAATTCCCACAACATCATACTTGCCAATTTACGTATCTCAATCCCTGCACGCTGCACCAGCTCCTCAGCCACACATTTGGATCCGCTATCTCCCTGTTCCTGCCCTCACCAGCACGAGGGACTCGGAGATAACCACCCTGGAAGTCCTCTAGAAGTTCTATAGAAGTTGTACAAAATGAAAGTAATTTTCCACACCATTACTTGAGCTGCTTAAATCTTGCCTTTGGATATTGGAGTCAATTGAAACAAAGTTTCCAAAGGATCTGAAATCTGTGTTTTTTTTTCACACCCAGCTCATTACTTGTGCAGCATTAATAATGGCATATCTTTGCAATTAATTAGCCTCAACTAAAGGAATTAAAACATGGCACAGTGTTTGAAACATTACAAGCTGCCATCCAGGTCCACAGAAAGATTCCAAGTCATGGCAAGTACACTGGTTAATCAGATGCACAGATGTTGCTTTGAATCTGTGGAATTCTCTGCCACAGAGGCAGTGGAGGCCAATTCACTAGATGTTTTTAAGAGAGAGTTAGATATAGCTCTTAGGGCTAACGGAATCAAGGGATATGGGGAGAAAGCAGGAATGGGGTACTGATTCTGGATAATCACCCACGATCATATTGAATGACGGTGCAGTTTCAAAGGACCGATTGGCCTATTTCTGCACCTATTTTCTATGTTTCTATGTTTCTAATGAACTTTCATTCAGAGGGGTCTGATCAGTCTGATCAAATATTCTCTCAACTAGTGGTGGCTTGATGCTGGTAACAACCTTCAGTTTCTCATAGTGATGTTAATCTGGAGTAGTTCCCGGAAGTAATGCCTGTGAATTGTTAGAATAAGTTAACCATATAACCATATAACAATTTACAGCACGGAAACAGGCCCTCTCGGCCCTTCCAGTCCGTGCCGACCATTTGTTTTCCCCTAGTCCCATCTACCTGCACTCAGACCATACCCCTCCATTCCCTTCACGTCCATATACCTATCCACTTTACTCTTAAATGTTAAAATCGATCCTGTCTCCACCACTTCTGCTGGAAGCTCATTCCACACAGCCACCACCCTCTGAGTAAAGAAGTTCCCCCTCACGTTACCCCTAAACTTCTGTCCCTTAATTCTCATGTCATGCCCTCTTGTTTGAATCTTCCCTACCCTCAATGGGAAAAAAGTATCCACGTTAACTCTGTCTATCCCTTTTATCATTTTAAAGACCTCCTTTAACCTTCTGCGCTCCAAAGAATAAAGACTTAACTTGTTCAACCTTTCTCTGTAACATAGTTGCTGGAACCCTGGCAACATTCTAGTAAATCTCCTCTGTACTCTCTCTATTTTGTTGACATCCTTCCTATAACTAGGCGACCAAAATTGTACACCATACTCCAGAATTGGTCTTACCAATGCCTTGTACAATTTTAACATTACTTCCCTACTCCTATATTCAATGCTCTGATTTAAAAAGGCCAGCACACCAAAGGCTTTCTTTACCACCCTATCTACATGCGATTCCACCTTCAGGGAATCGCATGTGGATAGTTGCATGAACAGTTTAAATAATATGTACTTACATCGTCAGAAGCAGCGTCACAATTATTTAGCTGAAGTATTGAATATAAAAATTTAGTATGAGTAGCCCGTTTAAAAATTAGGACTTCAGGTTAGTGTGTGACAGTGGAGCAGCTGTGTAGGAAGAAACCGCAGATTTTGGTTTACACCAAAGCGAGACACAAAATGCTGAAGTAACTCAGCGGGTCAGGCGGCATCTCTGGAGCAGAGGAGTAAGTGACGTTTCGGATCCAGACCCTTCATCAGACTGAGAATCAGGTGGGAAGGAAACTAGAAATATGAAAAGGTACAAAAAGCAAATGAATGAAACGTAAGAAATCAAAGCGAGTGACGATGATGAAGGAAAGGTTGAGCCCTCAATGGTCCATTGTTGGCTGTGGAAAAGGTTATTGCCAAATATTGTTGAGTATTAACCAGCATCTGCAGTTCTTTGTTTCTATGAACAAATTACAGATATGAGTGGAGCTTTTAACTAAGTCCCTGACGGTGCTTATTTTTCATGTTTAAAATAAAAGAGCCAGTTCTTCCACAATAATTACAATCATTATCAAAAGCTGCAGATGTTGAGAATATGAAAATAAAACAACAAAAAGCTGGAAACATTCTGCAGGTCAGCCTGCATCAGTGGGAAGGGGAAACATAGTTAACAAAGACCCTTAGTCAAAATTGGGAAACGGAGAAAACAATTAGTTTTAAATTGCAAAGAAGGTGGGGGAGGGATGGGTAGGACAATGTTACTACCTCGGATAGGGTGAGACCAGGGTTGTTGTGGAAATAAGCTGCAGGGGCCATCCATTTGGTGGGTTAATGGGGCAGTTAAAGGTCCAAGGTAAGTTTATGGTCACGTTTACCAATATAGGTACAGTGAAACTCGAATTAGATGGAGAAAACAATAAAAGTTATGAAATTAGGGCAGTTAGAGAGTGATTAAATAAATAGTGTAAAAAGTTGTAATTGCAGGGATATAGGATATGTCCAGAACATTAGGCTGTGTTAATGTAGATTAATAACTTACAATAGAAATGGCCATTTCTGATACAAATGGAGAAAACGAGTTACTGGAAATTGTTAAATTGTTCCTGCAAAGTTGTAATATACCCAGAAAGACGATGAGGTGTTATATCTCAAGCGTTGTTATATCAGTGCAGGAGGCCACAGGAAAGTAGGCCAGTGAGAGAATTATGGAAAATTCAAGTGGTATGGAACTGGGAGCTCTGAATTGCCCCTATCGATTGAACACAGATGATCTCCAAAGTGGTGATTCAATCTGCGCTTGATTTCTTCAATGTAAAGGAGACCGCATTATGAACATTTTGGATGGTGGGAAAGAAGAGATGAAAGGGCCAATGTTTCAGGTCTGCAGTCATATGAGAAAGTGTCGTAAAAAATTGCATAGTTGTGGGGATAGAAGAAAATAAACTCTGAGGTGCTCAAGGGCAGGGGAAAGTGTGTCTGATGGCGGAATCCTATTGAAGCTGGTGGAAATTGTGATGCATGACACACAAAATGTGAAGGTAATCGGTAGAAGGTGAGAACTAGGGAAACTAGTTGTGCTTTGCCAGGACGAGAGGGATTGAGAGCAATGGTGCTGGAGACAAATCATTATGTTGCTCTTTGAGTATTACATTGCATGTTCAGTTTCACGAGTAAAATGTTCATCAAATGTTTTAAAGTCTTTGTTCACTGAATTATTCACTTAATAATTAAATTTAAGAGTCTCATTGGATAATGGCATCAAGATTAGCTACTTCCATATTCAAAATGTCTTTATAAAGTCTCTCTTGTGAGAAAAGCATTGAAACTATTGTAAATGGGCAAAGAGGCGACCCAAGTATGTGTAAATGCTGGAATCCTGAGCAGAACACAAGGTGGGTCAGGCAGCGTGCTGCTTAATAGGCAACATTTTTAGTTTAGTTTAGAGATACAGGCCGTCTGCTCACCGAGTGCGCCGACCACTGATCTCCGTACACTAGCTCTATCGATCAGAGTAGATCACACTTCCTGCAGCAAGTAAGAACTTGGTTGTCCTATCTGGGACATATAACAATACAACACTCTTGACTCTTGATCAAGGACAATTTATGATCTTTACCAAAGCCCATTAACTTACAAACCTGTACGTCTGTGGTAGAAACTGGAAAACCCTTGTAGACATGGGGAGAATGTACAAACTCTGTGCAGAAGGCATTCGTGGTCAGGATTGAACCCGGGGTCTTGGGCTCTTTCAGGAAGTAAAGGGCCCCTGTCCCACTTTCACGAGGTAATTCACAAATTCTCCGAGTTTTCCCCTTGATTCAAACTCGCAGAAGGTTCGTAACGAGTCCGTAGGAGGTCGTAGAAGTTCGTAGATATATCGTAGTGGCTCATTATGCCAGCCGTAGGTACTCGTGGCACCAGGTTAGTCGGGACGTTTTTTCCAGCCTGACACAAAATGTCCGCGAGTTAAAAAATGGGCGGGATGAACTAAATTGCAACTTTTTACTCGTAAGGAGGGCATCGAAATAATCGTGGGAATTTGTTGACATACTTGTTGGAATTCATAGGAGTTCGTGAAAATAGTCGTGGACTGAGGAATAGTCCTTGGTATAAGTTGGGATAAGGTAGACTTGGTATAAGTTGGGATAAGGACCAGCCTACTCCGTAACCTAGAGGCATGATGAATGTCATTTTTGTTGAAGTTTAGCGAAGGACATTAGAATGAGGGATGCTAATCAGAAATATTTTAGACTTTTAGCCAAGGTGAGAGATAGCAAAGGAATTAATTAAGATTTCAGATGCAGATAAGTTGTAGTAGGAAATGTTTCATCATAACTTGATTTGAAATTCAAAAATCCATGCAGCAAATTTACACAACGTCAAATCCAAAAAATTTTATCAACACTCCTCTTCAAGCTGGTCATAGTGACCAACAGCAATTATAATTTTCCTACGAGATAAGTATTCCTATATCATCCCATAGGAGCACAACCCTCACTCCACCTGTGAATATGATACTGGGATAGTTAACCATGGGGAGGTACCACTTAAAATGAACCAATTTTCCTGGTTTGTCATGTATTTCATTCAATTATTTAAGTTTCCAGTTTATCCAGCCACCCTGCCAAAGGCCCTCATCCCTTATATCCATGCTGTGTCTGATAAACGTTTACCATAAAGGGGTACAGGCACCGTATGGCCGCGCGGGGGCTGATCCCACGTAGAAGCACGGAGTTGTGCGGGGCTGGTCCCGACATCGCTCTGAAATTCTGGCAGTGGCTGAAATCTTTGCGCACCAATGGCCTGTCGGCACGCAGGCGCATTGCGGTCGTACGCAGCGTCTTGATGGCGTACGCAGCGTCTTCATGGTGTACGCCTAGCGCGTGGCATTGCGTGATGACATCACTGCCCGCCGTGGCATTGCGTGATGACGTCACCGGCCGACGCCATGCGATGCCCAAATTCAATCAACCCGCCTCCTGCCCAGCTGATTTGTCAGCTTGACGCAAATGAACGCGCGAACTTAGCGCATACTTAACGCATACTTAGCGCGAACTTCGAGTGAACTCCGCTTCCGTTTGGTCGTGCCAAACGCAAGCAATCGCATGCAAGTGGGACAGGCCCTTAGGCGATTTTTCAGGCAACTGCCGGCGACTGCCGGCGACTGTCAAGTTGCCGGTAGTCACCTGAAAAATCGGCGACTGGAACAGCAACTGTCAGAGTGGAACACGCACACACGCACATCGTTTCCTTCACTAGCCCGTTATGCAGGCGGGGGGAGCACAATCTGAGTGAAATTCACACGGTGCAAAACCAATGTGATACACACACACACCGCGATGAACAGGAAGGTTGGCGCTGTTATTACGACGGCTAAAGCACAGTGTACGGTAAGTCCTTTAAAAGAGGGGGGGGAGAGAGGGGAAGAGGGAGGGAGAAGGGAGGAAAAAGGAGGGAGAAGGAGGGAGAAGGAGTGGAGACAACTTTTAAGAAGCCAGAGATACATGGCTGTGAAGCTCAGCGGCCATTAACATTACCGGTCGGTTATCCTTGGTTCTGAAAACTACTCCTTACATTTTTTTTCCCAATGAGCCAATGAAATTCACCGGTCAGCACCGGCTACAATGGACGAGAACCTTCGACCTCTTGGCAACCCACTAGGACCTCCTGGCGACCCACCTATGGCTCGAGAATTCTCACTATACTCCATGGCAGCTTCATTCTAGTCACCGCTAATTTTTTAACATGTTGAAAAATTTGCGATGACCATATAGAGGCCGCGAATAATTCCCAGAATGCGGGAAATCCTCACGACCATGACGGCGACTGCCTGGCAACCACCCGCAAACATGCGGTGATCATGTGTCAACCGCAGAATCTCCTAAAACGTTGCCTAAGTAGGACAGGCCCATAAGCAGCCTCTGCTTGTGCAGGTGTAACATTTGCCAACAGGCACTGCATATCGTTTTGGGTACACCTGTGGAAAGAATGCAAATTATAGATTATAGATTATAGAGGAATTATAGATTTCCTCCAGAGGTGTGCACACTAGAACATTCCTAGCCTCCAGTAAGCTCCACTTTGACCCCAGCACTTGTCCAAGCTGAAAAACCTTTGCCCAAGACATGAAAAGCAGCTCAGAATTTCTCTGGAATAACAAGCTCATCTAGTCATATATTATACCTTAAAAATTCCTTGGGTAAGACATATTAGCAGTCCCTGCCTTTCCAATGATTTGTTAATCATCTCCCACAGAATTTCTTCCTGTATCTTACCTGTCACTAATGACTGGCTCACAGGTTTATTGTTGCCAGTCTATTCCTTGCTGTCTTTATTGAAAGAGGTGATCACATTTGACTGCCTTCCATTCATCTGGTTCCTCACTTGCGTCCAGAGAAGGTTTAACAATTCACCAGACCTCCAGCTTGTCTCCTATAGACAGTTCCTACAGTTCTTGTTCTTATAGATTTGTCCACCTTTAAGCCTGCCAAGACATCAATTACCTCAACTGAGTCTGATGAAGAGTCCCGATCCAAGACATTACCTATCCTTGTTCACCTGAAATGCTACCTGATCTGCTGAGTTACCACAGCACTTTGTGATGTAATACCTGTGTTTGTATCTGTAAACTATCTAGAGTTCCTTGTTTCTACCTATCAATAAACTCTACAGATCAATAATCTATGAAGACCTGCACTAGACTTTCCTCCATCACGGAATTCTAAAAAGTATAAAGACTGTGAGAAAAAGTGTTTCATCGTCTCCGTTCTTAAGCCATTTAGAACGGAGACAAGGAAACACTTTTTCTCACAGAGAGTGGTGAGTCTGTGGAATTCTCTGCCTCAGAGGGCGGTGGAGGCAGGTGCTCTGGATGCTTTCAAGCGAGAGCTAGATAGGGCTCTTAAAAATAGCAGAGTCAGGGGATATGGGGAGAAGGCAGGAACGGAGTACTGATTGGGGATGATCAGCCATGATCACAGTGAATGGTGGTGCTGGCTCGAAGGGCCAAATGGCCTACTCCTGCACCTATTGTCTATTGTCTATAAAGTCTATTTCCTTTGTGAATAATAATTTTAGACATCTGACTCCACACACAGATTGACCTGTCGTCATTATGGGCTCTACATTTTCCCCATGGTATTATTTTTTGCCCTTGATATACTTGGAAAATATATTTTGATTTATTTTATTCCTGCCTGCCTGTGATTTCTTGTGACCCCTCTTTGCTTTCCTTTGTTCCTTTTTAAATACCTCCCTACTCTTATAATTCTCAATAGGCCTTCCTCATCATCAGTTCCCTTGATGTCATATGCATCCTTCCATGTCTTTATCTAGGTCTCAATATCCCTGGATGTCTAGGGTTCCAGATACCTGTTACCCCAGTTGTTACTCTTATTGGAACAGGTTGGACTTGAATGATTGCTGTTTCCCATTTGAATGCATCCCATTCTGTAGATATAGACTGACTTGGAGGTAGATGGTCCTAATCTAATTTGCCAGGTTCCTTATGTTCATGAAATTGCCCTTGCCCCAGTTTAAGATCTTAATCACTGTTCCATCACTATTCTTTACACAAGCATTTTAAAATATGCGAGGCAAAGAGATGTTGTTAAAAAATCTTTGCATGCCATTTACTGCACAGTTTGAATTTTTAATGCTCTATTGCTTTAATTTGTGTATAACCATGACTGATGCATAATTTTATTTTGACATGCTATGCTAACTTATTTTTACAATATAGATCGAAATGTTAATTAAATATTTATAAAATGTTCTTATCAATTAGTTAATTCACATTTGAGGTTCACAATGCCATATATTAATTCACAAAGTTAATATTCAAGTTAATAATGGATTTGGTTCTAGTATCTGATTCAAATCTCAATGGTCAAGTAACCTGGTTTATACGGTTGAAAATATGCAATTGAATAAACATAGAATTAGCAACATTCATGTAGCTTATATAAGTTCCTGAACACTTTTGAAATATGGATTTGCCATTCTGTCTCAGAAATAAATTAAATTTATTACATTGTACATGATGTGTGCACTTATAAGAAATGAATCAATTTCATTGGAATGTTAAATAAAGTGAGAAGTAAAGGAGGAGAGGATTATTTTGGCCTGTCTACCTGTTCCATCATTCAATAAGATAATGATTTTGTTTAGTCTCAACACCACTTTCCTGTACTAATCCAATATCCCTTGATTCAACCCCATGTCCCTCCATTCCTTAACACCTAAGAATCTATCCATCACTGTCTTGATTAGACTGAATTTCATCAGGGCACTAATGGCAGCAAACTCCAAAAATTCATTACTTTCTGCTTATTTATGCTCATCGCTACCCTAAAAGTTCATCCCGTTATTTTGGTTGGCTCTGGTTCGAGTCACCCAAGACATGGGAACCACATAACCATATAACAATTACAGCACGGAAACAGGCCCTCTCGGCCCTTCCGGTCCGTGCCGACCATTTGTTTTCCCCTAGTCCCATCTACCTGCACTCAGACCATACCCCTCCATTCCCTTCACGTCCATATACCTATCCACTTTACTCTTAAATGTTAAAATCGATCCTGCCTCCACCACTTCTGCTGGAAGCTGATTCCACACAGCCACCACCCTCTGAGTAAAGAAGTTCCCCCTCACGTTACCCCAAAACCTCTGTCCCTTAATTCTCATGTCATGCCCTCTTGTTTGAAACTTCCCTACCCTCAATGGGAAAAACGTATCCACGTCAACTCTGTCTATCCCTTTCATCATTTTAAAGACCTCAATCAAGTCCCCCTTTAACCTTCTGCACTCCAAAGAATAAAGACCTAACTTGTTCAACCTTTCTCTGTAACATAGTTGCTGGAACCCTGGCAACATTCTAGTCACCCAAGACATGGGAAACATCATCCCTGTTTGGCTCCAGAAGAAGTTTCTACATGCCAATGAGATTACCAGAATTATTGCTGTTAGTTGGACTAGAACTGTGTGTCATGTTTGTGGTTTTGATTTTCAAATATCTGTTTTCTTTGGACAAACAAAAGCTGTGCAAGCAATGGTGTATGTATTTATTGATATCTCTCTTCATTGTGGTAGCTCCTGAGATATGGACAGCAGCCCATAGTTTTCAGCACCTCATCGTGGACCTCCATTGTTGTGGACTGTGTTCTTCATTTTTGTTTGAGACCTCTATTTTGTTGCTAGTGAGTCAATAGACCATCCTCTCCTTCACTTCAATGAATGAACTAACAATGACATGGAGCAGAGCTTCTGAGTACATGTAGATGATATGTGTATACACCTTTAATTGATAGTGATGATGTCCATGCTAACCACTCCCCTACCAGTTAGTGTAATTGTAACCCACACGCCCCTAGCTCTCTCTCTCTGGTGATTGTGACAGACCACGTACAGCTAGGGCTATATGATGTATGATTAATAAAGTAGTGAAGACCTTAAGGTGTCTGTGTACCATCTCTACATGGCGTCAGAAGTGCTTCTTCCTGCGTCTCCAGTTTATCGCGTTTTATTTTCTTAGTCCCAGTACCCCCTCCCTGTGCCGTGATGGCTTCTGCCTGTCGTAAACCTGACATCCTAGTCTTTGACGCAGACATCACTCATCGCTGGAGTGTGTTCCGACGTGACTTTGAGCATTATGTTACAATCACTCACCCTGCTGTGGCCCCTGCGGTCAAGGCTTCCCTTCTGCTGAATCTAGCTGGTCCCGAAGCCCTTGAGCGATCGGAGTCATTCATCTATGGACAGGGTGAGAGTATCCAGGACCTGGTATGTCTGCTTGCTAAATTTACGGCGATGTGTGACCTTCCCACTAACCACATCTTAGAGCGTTTCAAACTGTTCTCCCGACGCCAACACCCTGGGGAATCTATTGACAATTTCGAGGCCGCGCTGCGCCAACTGGCTCGCCGATGTGACCTGCATGTCCTGACCCCTGATACCTTGACCCGTGACATCTTGGTCTTTGGTCTTCGGGATGATAAGCTGCGCTCTGAGCTGCTGCGTAAGCCTGATCTGACATTCAATGAGTTGTTGCATGCCTCTTGTTTAGCTGAGGCTGTCTCCTCCGCTGTCTCGGGCGCCTCTCTCATCCACAACCCGACATCCGTACGAGGCGTCCGATCTGATAGTCCTAAACGTCAATTTCGTGCCCTCCAGTCAGTTGAAGTCCCTGGCCAAGCACACGCCGGCTGACGCTTCACTACAACAGCTGGCCGCGATCATCAAGCAGGGTTGGCCAGACCGCCGTTCTTCCCTGCCGGCCGCAGCGGTGCCTTACTTCTTGGTTCGTGACGAGTTGGTGCTGCGTGATGGTGTGATTGTGAAGGGGCACAAGGTGGTGGTGCCCGAAGCACTACGAGAACAATACTTCGAGACGGCTCATCGTGGACATCCCGGGCCGAGGCGACCCTTGCAGTCGCGCAGAGCCAGTTCTTCTGGCCCGACATGCCTCGCTACTTCCGGGATAGGGTCTCCGCGTGCCCTACCTGCAACAGCCTCGCTCCTCAACAACAGCGGCAGCCGCTCCTGCAGCAGCCAGCTGCTAATCT
This sequence comes from Okamejei kenojei, assembly GCA_035221665.1. Lineage (NCBI taxonomy): Eukaryota > Metazoa > Chordata > Chondrichthyes > Rajiformes > Rajidae > Okamejei > Okamejei kenojei. The sequence continues at coordinate 147,127,254 of CM069133.1, forward strand.
GCCATGGTCTGCGCTAGCAACCGACATCTTCGAGTGGCACGGAAAGCACTTCCTGGTGCTTGTCGACTCTTACTCCAGCTGGTTTGAAGTTGATCAGCTCCACTCCCTCTCTTCCTCCGCGGTCATCGAGAAGTTGCGCCGCCACTTTGCCACATTCGGGTCCCCCGTCAGCCTGCAGTCGGACAACGGCAGCCAGTTCACCAGTGCCGAGTTCCGAGAGTTTGCTGACCGTTGGAACTTTCGACATTACACCAGCAGCCCGGAATACCCACAGAGCAATGGACTGGCCGAGCGCGCGGTCCGCAGTGCTAAAGAGTTGTTGGAACGTTGCCGCCTATCCCGCTCCGACATCTACCTGGCCCTGCTGAACCTCCGCAACATCTCCCGCGACCATGCCCTGGGCTCCCCGGCTCAGCGCCTCATGTCCCGAGTGACGAGGCCCACGGTCCCCCGGTGTTACAACAGTCCCTGTCCCCCTCTGTATTTAAACCTGCCTTGGTCCGGAAACGCATTGACCAAGAACACGGTATCCAGAAGCGTTCCCACAACAGGTCCTGCCGTGTCCTCTGCCTCTTCTCCCCGGCCAGGTCGTCCGTATGAGGTCCTCTTCTGGCCGTTCCAGGCTGGCCGTGGTCGTCGGTTCTGCCGGTTTCCCCTCGTTCGTACCTTGTCAACCACGACGGAAGGGTGTACCGCCGATCCCGCCAGCATCTCCGGCTCGTGAACGAGCCCTCTCCCTCCCCCGGCGGCTCCTTATGCCCCCCCGCTGCCACTGTCGCGGCCCAGTGCTTTGCCCATTCCTCTGGGGTCACCCCCCCCCCCCCTCGTCCTTCTCCTGTCCGCCTCCCGGCTGCGGTCCCGCTTTTCTCCGGCTTCCTCGCCCTTCTCTTCGCCGTCCCCCCCCGATGTCTTCGTCTCCCAGGGGTTCTCCTGTCCGCAGCCCCCACCATGCCCCGGCGTCCCCGCTTGTTCCCGTCGGGGAAGGAGGTGATGGCGAGGTGCGGACCCGGTCTGGTCGCCTGGTCAGGCCGCCGGTCCATTACGGCGATTATGTGTAATTCTGTATTCCCGTGCTTTACTGTTTGCATTTACCCTAGCGCATGAGACGTGGTGGCCCTGTCACTCACTGTTTGTTTTGGTAGAGGAAGGATGTAGATGATATGTGTGTACACCTTTAATTGATAGTCCATGCTAACCACTCCCCCACCAGTTAGTATAATTGTAACCCACAGGCCCCTAGCTCTCTCTCTGGTGCTCGTGACAGACCACGTACAGCCAGGGCTATATGATGTATGATTAATAAAGTAGTGAAGACCTTAAGGTGTCTGTGTACCATCTCAACAGTACATATATAGTACGACATGCCTGCACGACAGGTTGACCTTTCAGCTTTTTATTAGAATTAATATGTTAGATAATAGAAGGTCCCGTCTCAGGTGGAAAAAGGTCAGGATAGTAAAACGTTGCCTGAATCACTTTCTCCAAGTCAGTTGGCATGAGATGTTCCCAACGAGAGCACACCTTCATCTGCCAGAGGACATAGAATGACAAGGAGTCACGGGTCGACAAGGTCTGCGGCTATCAGTGACCGGGCCTGTGGAGCCTGCGGCTGGGGCCTGGGTCGGTGCTACAGAGGCGTCAGGAGAGCACCGAGCAACATTAGTGGAGAGGTTGGTGCGGTCGATGATGGAGCTGACCGACAGACGAGGTCGGACATGCGTAGGTGAGATACAGCCAGTAAAGTTCGATCAAAGATAGTCTGAGGATCACCAATGAGGGAGATAGCAGATGGATGATAAACATCCCATATCTTGATCTGAAGCAGACTGGCTGTGATGAAGGATGATTGATGGTGGGGGAAAGGAGTTAGAACGTAGAACATAGAACGGTACAGCACAGGAACAGGCCCTTTGTCCCACAATGTCTGGGTCCACCATGATGCGAAGACCAACTCTTATCTGCCCACACGTAATTCATATCTATCAATTTCCTGCATATCCAGGTGCTTTTCTCAAATGTTCATGTGCCTATCCCAAAATCTCTTAAATGCCACAATTGCACCTGTCTCCACCCACCCCCCACCCTCCCCCCTCCCCCCCCCCACCCACCCCCCACCCTCCCCTCCCCCCCCCACCCTCCCCCCACTCAACCTGACTCTTATATTCATTGCTGCAACAAATGAAGGCAGGCGTACCACACATTCTTTACCACTGTATATACTTGTTTTCCTTCTTTTAAGGAGTTGTGTGTTTCTGAGATATTACGTCCTGGCAGATACTTAATTTCAATAATTGATTGTATTGATTTTAGACAATAGACAATAGGTGCAGGAGGAGGCCATTCGGTCCTTTGAGCCAGCACCGCCATTCAATGTGATCATGGCTGATCATCCACAAACAGTAGCCCATTCCTGCCTTCTCCCCATATCCCCTGACTGCGCTATCTTTAAGAGCCCTATCTAGTTCTCTCTTGAAAGTATCCAGAGAACCGGCCTCCACTGCCCTCTGAGGCAGATAATTCCACAGACTCACAACTCTCTGTGTGAAAAAGTGTTTCCTCATCTCTGTTCTAAATGGCGTACCCCTTATTCTTAAACTGTGGCCCCTGGTTCTGGACGCCCCAACATCGGGAACATGTTTCCTGCCTCTAGCGTGTCCAAACCCTTAATAATCTTATATGTTTCAATAAGATCTCCTCTCATCCTTCTAAATTCCACAGTGTACAAGTCCAGCCGCTCCATTCTCTCAGCAATTGACAGTCCCGCCATCCCAGGAATTAACCTTGTGAACCTACGCTGCACTCCTTCAATAGCAAGAATGATCTTCCTCAAATTTGGAGACCAAAACTGCACACAATACTCCAGGTGTAGTCTCAATAGGGCCCTGTACAACTGCAGGAGGACCTGTTTGCTCCTATACTCAATTACTCTTGTTATGAAGGCCAACATGCCATTCGCTTTCTTCACTGTCTGCTGTACCTACATGCTTACTTTTATTGACTGATGAACAAGGATTCCCAGATCCCATTGTGCTCCCCCATTTCCCAATTTGACACCATTTAGATAATAATCTGTCTTCATGTTTTTGCTACCGAAGTGGATATCCTCACATTTATCTACATTAAACTGCATCTGCCATGCATCTGCCCACTCACCCAACCTGTCCAAGTCACCCTGCATTCCCATAGCATCCTCCTCACAGATCACACTGCCACCCATTGTTGTGCATTCTGCAAGTTTGCTAATTTTGAAATCAATAATTATATTTACTCGTTTCAAATTTAAATAAACTTCATAAATCCCACCTTTTTGCTTCTACCACATAGTCTGTCACACAGCCTAATGAATGTTTCAAACCAAAATAAAAATCTTCATTTATTTCAGATCGATGCTTACATTCACAGCAGATGTTAGATCTGAAAATGGAAGGACACGAAACCCAACCAGATTTAATAATAAAAATATCCTTACTGATTAATGATCGATGGTTATTTTGTCACAGCAGAGAACTTGTACAAATAAATCCGTGTCACATGCAACAATTAATCTGACATATTTTAATAATGGGTTATGCTCTAGCACTTAGAACCTCAATTGTAATGCCATTTATGCATTTATGGTAAATGAATATGAGGGATAATTTTTATTAAAACCTTATGTTCAGACCATAATCACAAATACCAAAAGACATTCAAAAACATGCAGTGAATAAACTGTGGGCTTAATTCATTTCTTGCACTGAGGACGCTCTGCACTGAGGGTGTGAATTTGTAAAGTTGCCGCCAAAATGTCATACTTGAAGCAAGTCTGCATTTTTCCAGATGTTTGGTCAAGGTTGGGAGGATGTCAACATCCGTTTTCTACTGCTTGGATTCCAAGACAGCCCTGCTGCAAGATGGACAATGTTGAACCCAGATTGACTTTATAACGGGGTGGGAGATTGCAACCTTCACGTGGTCCGCCCTGTTTCGATGAATGCAATCAAACCGGTGTGCACAATCAAATAAGATTGTCCTACAACTTTAGGCTGTGTACACCATACGCAAGAAGAAGAAGATTACTTAATAAAACTGTAACCAAGTCTTGTCAGTAAAGGAAACAAAGACAGAGGGGCCCAGGAGGGCTGAAAAAATCCACTCCTCCACATTTGCTAAAGCACTGAATAATATTGTATTTAACCTTGGGGTTGTGTTCCTCAGTTGCAACATGGCTGAATGGCACAAACTCAGTGGGCCAGCTTGTTTCCTTCTATCTGCCTTTTCCAAATGTTTGAAAGATTTGGAAATAGCAGCTCAATGCATCAGGGATATCTCAAGATTTCCCGTAACATGTTGGCCCAGATTTTGCAGTAGTAATGACAGTGAAACTACTGGCGTTTGTCATCATTACTTTATGAAACTGACAGCAACTTTACAATTTCTGTGCATGTAGAGTACAAAATGGAAATCCCGAAGTTACTGTCAGTGATTTAGTGCTTCTCCACAGGCTGTGCTGTTTGCAGACTTCTCTATCACAATTAAAGGAAATCACTTGAAAAAAAGTGACATGAATTTCAGGAATTGATGTTGTCCCACTCTAAACCCACTGAAAGTATTGTGCTTTGTTGCATGAACTTAAAGTTGCAATGCCACTGCTTCGTAAACTTAAAATCTAATATTGTGCAGGCACATGGTAATTTCCTCACACATGTGCTTCTAAATAAGAATTTATAAAACTTTGTTAAAAATATTATTGATGATATTTTAACTTCTACCTGTCATATATGTATAATTCAACCTTTATATAACTGTATAATATCTGAAAAATAATTAAATGTTGTTTAATTTATTACTGTAGTGTAATGAGGTACAATAAAAAAAGCTTTAGTTTGCATGTGATGCGGTCAAAGAAAAGACTATACATGAATGCAATCGAGTCACCCACAGTGCAAAGTACATAAAGGATAAAAGGTACAATTTTAAGTGCAAGATATAACATTGAAGTCTGATAAAGTATAGTTCAAAGGTCTCCAATGAGCTGGATGGGGGGAGGGGTCAGGGTGGCACTTTAGCCGATGAGAAACATAGAAACATAGAAATTAGGTGCAAGAGCAGGCCATTCGGCCCTTCGAGCCTGCACCGCCATTCAATATGATCATGGCTGATCATCCAACTCAATATCCTGTACCTGCCTTCTCTCCATACCCCCTGATCCCTTCAGCCACAAGGGCCACATCCAACTCCCTCTTAAATATGGCCAACGAACTGGCCTCAACTACCTTCTGTGGCAGAGAATTCCACAGATTCAACACTCTCTGTGTGAAAAACGATTTTCTCATCTCGGTCCTAAAATACTTCCCCCTTATCCTTAAACTGTGACGCCTTGTCCTGGACTTCCCCAACATTGGGAACAATCTTCCTGCATCTAGCCTGTCCAACCCCTTAAGAATTTTGTAAGTCTCTCTTTTGTAGCCTCAATCTTCTAAATTCCAGCGAGTACAAGCCGAGTCTATCCAGTATTTCTTCATATGGAAGTCCTGCCATCCCAGGAATCAGTCTGGTGAACCTTCTCTGTACTCCCTCTATGGCAAGAATGTCTTTCCTCAGATTAGGAGACCACAACTGTACGCAATACTCCAGGTGTGGCCTCACCAAGACCCTGTAACAACTGCAGTAGAACCTCCCTGCTCTTGTATTCAAAATCCTTTTGCTATGAATGCCAACATACCATTCGCTTTTCTTCACAGCCTGCTGCACACCTGCATGCCTACTTTCAATGACTGGTGTACCATGACACCCATGTCTCGCTGCATCTCCCCTTTTCCTAATCGGTCCACCATTCAAATAATAGTCTACCTTCCTGTTTTTGCCACCAAAAGTGGATAACCTCACATTTATCCACATTATACGGCATCTGCCATGCATTGCCCACTCACCCAGTCTATCCAAGTCATACTGCAGCCTCCTAGCATCCTCCTCACAGCTAACACTGCCCCCCAGCTTCGTGTCATCCGCAAACTTGGAGATGTTGCATTTAATTCCCTCGTCCAAATCATTAATGTATATTGTAAATAGCTGGGGTCCCAGCACTGAGCCTTGCGGCACCCCACTAGTCACTGTCTGCCATCCTGAAAAGGACCCGTTTACTCCTACTCTTTGCTTGCTGTCTGCCAGCCAGTTCTCTATTCACATCAATACTGAAACCACCAATACCGTGTGCTTTCAGTTTGTATACCAATCTCTTGTGTGGGACCTTGTCGAAAGCCTTCTGAAAGTCCAGATATAACACATCCACTGCTTCTTCCTCCCTCTCCACTCTACTAGTTACACATCCTCGAAAAATTCAATAAGATTCGTCAGACATGATTTACCCTTCGTAAATCCATGTTGAGTTTGTCCAATGATTTCACCACTTTCCAATGCGCTGCTATCCCATCTTTAATAATTGACTATAGTAGTTTCCCCACTACTGATGCTAGACTAACTGGTCTGTAATTCCCCGTTTTTCCTCTCTCCCTCCCTTTTTAAAAAGTGGGGTTACATTAGCTACCCTCCAATCCTCAGGACTACTCCAGAATCTAAAGAGTTTTGAAAAATTATCACTAAGGCATCTGCTATTTCTGGGCTACTTCCTTAAGTACCCTGGGATGCAGACTATCTGGCCCTGGGATTTATCGGCCTTTAAATCCATTCAAATTACCTAACACCACTTTCCGGCTAACCTGGATTTCACTCATTTCGTCCATCTCATTTGACCCGCGATCCCCTGCTATTTCCGCAAATTATTTATGTCTTCCTTAGTGAAGACAGAACCAAAGTAGTTATTCAATTGGTCTGCCATGTCCTTGTTCCCCATGATCAATTCACCCGTTTCTGACTGCAAGGGACCATTTAATTGCCTGATAACCGCTAAGAAGAAACTGTCCGTGAAACTGGAGGTATATGTTTATGGTACTTTTACATCCTAGTTTGCTGGTTGTGGAAACTCTTGAATGTGATTGTCTGCTGATTCAGTAGATGGCATCACGGGTATCTGAGGAGAGTGGAAGGGGTCAGATGAGGGGAAGTTCTTCCTTGAGTGATCACTTCCACTGATGTCAATAGCAATTAGTGCTGTTTTACTACACGTACTATGGTTCAGTGTTAAAACCATCAGCATTCTTTCATAGACCTCTTCTCATTTGGTGCATCTTCCTTTCATGTGTGTTTTGGCATTTACTTTCAGTCTTCCCCAGCTGCGGGTTGCTGGCAGCGATGAGATTTGGTGCTAAGCGTACCCTTAAACTCTAGTGAAAAGAGATGTATGCAGTTAGCAGACTGGACCATTCCAGCAGACATTAGCATGGATGAAATGGACATTTGGCAACCTCACCTTTCATGGCAATTAACGTAATAACCTGACTGCATGAGGAACTATATTGTGAGATGCAGGCACATCTCAGAGAAAACGCCTCAAGCAAACACTGCTTAGCACCATGCCCCTTGACCAAAGGTGATCACGTAACTGCTCTAAACTCCATCCAAAAGATAGTTGTATTAATTTGCTACATTGTCCACCAGTTTACAGAATGTCTTTACAATTTGAAGAATCCAGCTTTCAGCGCAGCAGGGCACCGTATATTGTGACCATTGCCTTGTTAGGTGTAGAAGTATAATTCATTCTAACTTGATAAATGAACTGGTGCAAGTAGCAGCTAGTAACACCTAAGCAATTTCAACTACTTTTTATAGCAAAGCCAGATGAATAGCATTCTGGCAACAGATTCCACAGCAACCACAAGGACAGGCATTAACCTTGGAAGGCCTACTGGAGCATTTATGCACCACATCACTAAAATGACAAGCCAAGCATATTTTAAAGGTATTTAGAGAGTGCCATCAATCCAAAACGAGTTCCATTGTAACCCATTCTTCATTAAAGTCTTTATAAACACTTTTACATCAAATTCATTATATCATTTTTAAAGTAAAATTTATGTTAGCAAGTGGAAATATATCTTGCTGCAGTTCAAAGAGGCGATATAGAACATAACAGTAGCATTAAAATAGCTAAAAGCAAAGTCAATTTAAAATAAAACTGCCTAATTTTATTTTTGTTCTGAAGCTGATTTACACAAAGGACATTGTAGATGCTGCAAATTTATGCAGTTGAATTAAATCTATATTTATATTTTGATCTTTGGTAAAGAGTTTCAACATAATTGTCAAAAATGTAGTCATCTGCTACTATATGCACTTTCTCTGAAAACAGCTTGATTTACGATGGCGTGTGACTTGAATTTTCAATATGAAGATCTAAAACACAGCTGCACACTGCAAGTTGGTTGCAGGTTTGCTTCATATTCAACACATCAGTTTCCCAATCAGAAGGTGACTACCTCTTCGTTAGAGAAACTTTCTGTATTGTATGTTCATTACTTAAGTATTACATAAATATTACATGTAATTTATACACCACACTTAGATGTGGCCCAAGTTCTACTGAAAACGGGGATAGATCATTCCATTGTCGGATATTTTGCAAATGGAGCTGAATCTTATGCAAACAGCTTCAAACATTATGATGGATGGGTGGATGGATGATCACTGCTCAAATTGCTGTCGATGGTCGGGCTGACATTTCTGATCTGACAAAATCATACAGTGATTTCCTAGTTTCAATAACAGACCTTGAAGAAGATCTGGGCATATTCCTGCCCATCAGTGATAACTTTAGCTAGTCAAATATTTTAGTTTCATACCCTACATTCAATTTATTAGTGAGGTGGATAGTCTCGCCCCTCACCTGGCAGTTCCTTTGATGGGGCATCTTGGTCGGCATGGACGAAGAGTCTATTTCAGTGTTGTATGACTACTACAGTATAATGGAGTGAAAACATTGAGGTGTTATAGAGGTGCTTGGTTGTATTCAGAGTTAAATGGAGCAAGAATGCATAATTTACTGTAGAGTAATTTATCATGAGTGCATTAGAGCCTGTTAGCCAGTTTATGGATGCTTTGAACGTCATTAGGGACTAAGAATGCAAAATTATGAAAGAACAGCACAATGCATTCGATATAGAGCGATTAACAACATTCATTTATTGCTTGAGAAATGGACTAACAATGATGGAAATTACCATCAAGTGATACCAATGCTGCAATTTAGGTTAATATCTCTAGTTGTCCTGTTTTGAGTTGGTGCAGTTAAATATGTTAACCAAAATGCAGAATAAACACTTTCCTTCTCTGCTCTCTCTAGAAATACAATTTATTGGAATCTATCAAAAACAAAAATGCTCTGAATATTCTGTAAGTCACGTGTCATCTGCAGAGACAAAATTAATGTTTTAGGTTGATGGTGTTTCACTAGAAGAGGGCCAAGTTAAAGATATGAAAGATAAACATCTGCTAGATGCACTGGGATCATCCTCAGTGATGTGACCTGGGGTCTTTGGGTGTTTCGGGTCTCACAACATCAGACACCCTTGCCCAGGTGACCCAGCCGGGGTTGATCAGGCCCCGACTTATGTCCCAGTAGCAACCGCCCATGGATCAGCCATCTTAATAACTACTCTGCAGGGGTTGGGAGATTCCCATGCGTGGAGGACTGGGCTCTGTGGGGTGTCCTGGCCGGGCTCCTCCTGCATCTCACCAGGTTCAAGGCCTGTGCGCCTCACCTCTTTCTCCTTCTCCGTGTGTGTGAGTGTATCTATCTATTACTAGGGACCCGTTGGGTCCCAGCATCACATGGGAGGGCTGGTCCCCCAACGCAATATTCCACCTCTCCACCAATTCCAATATTGATGGCTAGTGGGGGAGAGGGGGGGGGGGGGGGGGGCTTTCTGGAGCACTAGTATGGGTGTTGTGGGCTGAAGGACTGGTTTCCAGAGTACTAGTATGGACATTGTGGGCCGAATGGATTCTTGAGCTGGTGGCTCAGTCACTCAAGCCTGTTGTGCTGGCAGCTCACTCACTCATGGCTGGTGGGATGGCAGTTGACTCACGGCTATTCCTTATCCATTTCAAGCAGGGTTCAAGGCCACCAAATTCAAGTGCAGTTTCATACCATTTCACGCAGGGTGCAAGGCCACAAAAGACAGCGAGTCGTGACCTCTCCCTCCTCCATCTTGCAGAGACTGAGCCACGCCCACACTTATAGTCCCTCCCCCTCCCACCAGAAGGGGCGTGGCCTTCATGGCGTGATTGACAGGGGAGAAAATCTCAACATTTTTTAAACACTAATAACTCTTTTATTTTTCATCGATGGGAACAATCTGATGAGTACCTGATGAGCGAAAGGGGACTGAGTAAGATGGCCAAAAATCACAGGCATACATGCTAGCGTTTTTTTCTAAAATCAACATAAAGTGCAAACAGGAAGTGATCAAGATTAGACTTTTAATTATAAAGAAGGCAAGGCAACTTTAATTAGGCGAGGCAACTTTAATTAGGCAAGGCAACTTTAATTAGGAAAGGCAATTATAATTTGGCAAGGCAATTTTAATTAAGCAAGGCAACTTTAATTAGGCAACAGAGCTTTAGCATTTCCAAACCAAAGGCAACACAGCTTTAGCATTTCCAAACTATTTTCAAACCACATTAAGGGAACTGATAGGTCAGTAAAACCACTCACAGTTTAGTAGACATGTGTTCACAGCTCAGATTGAGAAACGTGACCCTCTCGCTCCCCCATCCTGCAGAGACCTCTGGGTTTTATAGCCCCTCCGGAAGGGGCGTGACCTTCAGGAGAGAGAAACTCAACATTTTTTAAACACTAATAACTCTTTTATTTTTCATTGATGGGAAATATCCTCTTGTCCTGCGCAGCGGAGGGGGTTCTGAGTAAGGTGGCCAAAAATTGCAGCCGTAAGTGGCAGCGTTTTTCTAAAATCAAAAAACAGATCAACAGGAAGAGATCAATGTCAAACTTTTAGTAATATAGATAATATAAAACTCTGATCTTGGATGTGGATGTACTTATTTGTGTGCGTCTTGTTTGTCTGTGATTCACATCTCAATAGACAATAGACAATAGGTGCAGGAGTAGGCCATTCGGCCCATCGAGCCAGCACCGCCATTCAATGTGATAGAAACATAGAAATTAGGTGCAGGAGTAGGCCATTCGGCCCTTCGAGCCTGCACCGCCATTCAATATGATCATGGCTGATCATCCAACTCAGTATCCTGTACCTGCCTTCTCTCCATACCCTCTGATCCCCTTAGCCACAAGGGCCACATCTAACTCCCTCTTAAATATAGCCAATGAACTGGCCTCAACTACCCTCTGTGGCAGAGAGATCCAGAGACTCACCACTCTTTGTGTGAAAAAAGTCTTTCTCATCTCGGTCTTAAAGGATTTCCCCCTTATCCTTAAGCTGTGACTGGACTTCCCCAACATCGGGAACAATCTTCCTGCATCTAGCCTGTCCAACCCCTTAAGAATTTTGTAAGTTTCTATAAGATTCCCGCTCAATCTCCTAAATTCTAGAGAGTATAAACCGAGTCTATCCAGTCTTTCTTCATAAGACAGTCCTGACATCCCAGGAATCAGTCTGGTGAACCTTCTCTGCACTCCCTCTCTGGCAATAATGTCCTTCCACAGATCTGGAGACCAAAACTGTATGCAATACACCAGGTGTGGTCTCACCAAGACCCTGTACAACTGAAGTAGAACCTCCCTGCTCCTAAACTCAAATCTTTTTGCTATGAAAGCTAACATACCATTCGCTTTTTACACTGCCTGCTGCACCTGCATGCCTACTTTCAATGACTGGTGTACCATGACACCCAGGTCTCGCTGCATCTCCCCTTTTCCTAATCGGCCATCAATTAGATAATAGTTTGCTTTCCTGTTTTTGCCACCAAAGTGGATAACCTCACATTTATCCTCATTATACTGCATCTGCCATGCATTTGCCCACTCACCCAGTCTATCCAAGTCATACTGCAGCCTCCTAGCATCCTCCTCACAGCTAACACTGCCCCCCAGCTTCGTGTCATCCGCAAACTTTGAGATGTTGCATTTAATTCCCCCGTCCAAATCATTAATGTTATATTTGTAAATAGCTGGGGTCCCAGCACTGATCCTTGTGGCACCCCACTAGTCACTGCCTGCCATTGAGAAAAGGACCCGTTTACTCCTACTCTTTGCTTCCTGTTTGCCAGCCAGTTCTCTATCCACATCAATACTGAACCCCTAATGCCGTGTGCTTTAAGTTTGTATACTAATCTCTTATGTGGGACCTTGTCGAAAGCCTTCTGGAAGTCCAGATATACCACATCCACTGGTTCGCCCTTATCCACGCTACTAGTTACATTCTCGAAAAATTCCACAAGATTCATCAGACATGATTTACCTTTCTTAAATCCATGCTGACTTTGTCCAATGATTTCACCACTTTCCAAATGTGCTGCTATCCTATGTTTAAAACTGTCTCTAGCAGTTTCCCCACTACCGATGTTAGACCAACTGGTCTGTAATTCCCCATTTTCTCTCTCCCTCCCTTCTTAAAAAGAGGGGTTACTTTTGCTACCCGCCAATCCTCAGGAACAACTCCAGAATCTAAAGAGTTTTGAAAGATTATCACTAATGCATCCACTATTTCCTGAGCTACTTCCTTAAGTACTCTGGGATGCAGCCTATCTGGCCCTGGGGATTTATCAGCCTTTAATCTATTCAATTTACCCAACACCACTTTCCGACTAACCTGAATTTCACTCAATTCCTCCTTTGACCCGCGGTCCCCTGCTATTCCCGGCAGATTATTTATGTCTTCCTTAGTGAAGACGGAACCAAAGTAGTTATTCAATTGGTCTGCCATATCCTTGTTCCCCATGATCAGCTCACCCGCTTCTGACTGCATTTGTTTTAACTAATCTCTTTCTCTTCACATATCTATAAAAACTTTTGCATTCAGTTTTTATGTTCCCTGCCAGTTTTCTATCATAATCTATTTTTCCTTTCCTAATTAAGCCCTTTGTCCTCCTCTGCTGGTCTCTGAATTTCTCCCAGACCCCTGGTAGGCTGCTTTTTCTGGCTACTTTGTACGCATCATCCTTTGCTTTGATACTATCCCTGATTTCCCTTATTTATCCACGGATGCACTACCTTCCCCGATTTATTCTTTTACCAAACTTGGATGAACAATTTTTGTAGTTCATCCATGCAGTCTTTAAATGTCTTCCATTGTATATCCACCGTAAACCCTTTTAGAATTAATTGCCAGTCAATCTTGGCCAATTCACGTCTCATACCCTCAAAGTTACATTTCTTTAAGTTCAGAACCATTGTTTCTGAATTAACAATGTCACTCTCCATCCTAATGAAGAAATCAACCATATTATGGTCACTCTTCCCAAGGGGCCACGCACAACAAGGCTGTGAACTAACTCTTCCTCATTACTCATAACCCAGTCTAAAATAGCCTGCTCTCTCGTTGGTTCCTCTACATGTTTAGATAACTATCCCGCATACATTCCAAAAAATCCTCTTCCTCAGCACCCCTGCCAATTTGATTCACCCAATCTATATGTAGATTGAAGTCACCCATTATAACTGTTTTGCCTTTGTCACACGCATTTCTAATTTCCTGTTTGATACCATCCCCAACTTCACTGTTACTGTTAGGTGGCCTATACTGAACACCCACCAGCGTTTTCTGCCCCTTAGTGTTTTGCGGCTCTACCCATACCGATTCCACATCCTCCAAGCTAATGTCCTTCCTTTCCATTGCGTTAATCTCCTCTCTAACCAGCAACGCTACCCCACCTCCGTTTCCTTTCTCTCTATCCCTCCAGAATATTGAATATCCTTGGATGTTCAGCTCGCTGCCTACGTCACCCTGGAGCCATGTCTCCGTGATCCCAACTATATCATAATCATTAATAGCTATCTGCACATTCAACTCATCCACCTTATTACGAATGCTCCTTGCATTGAGACACAAAGCCTTCAGGCTTGTCTTTACAACACTCTTACCCCTTATACAATTATGCTGAAAAGTGGCCCTTTTTGATTTTTGCCCTGGTTTTGTCTGCCTGCCACTTTTACTTTTCACCTTGCTACCTATTGCTTCTACCCTCATTTTACACCCACCTGCCTCTCTGCTCTTGTACCCATCCCCCTGCCACATTAGTTTAAATCCTCCCCGACAGCACTAGCAAACACTCCCCCAAGGACATTGGTTCCATTCCAGCCCAGGTGCAGATCGTCCTGTTTGTACTGCTTCCACCTCCCCCAGAACTGGTCCCAGTGCCCTAAAATCATGGGGATTTTAAAATCATGGCTGATCATCCCCAATATGTACCCCGTTCTTGCCTTCTCCCCATATCCCCTGATTCCGCTATTTTTAAGAGCCCTATCTAGCTCTCTCTTGAAAGCAACCAGAGAACCTGCCTCCACCACCCTCTGAGGTAGAGAATTCCTCAGACTCACCACTCTCTGTGAGAAAAAGTGTTTCCACTGTCTCCGTACTAAATGGCTTACTCCTTATTCTTAAACTGTGGTCCCTGGTTCAGGTCTCCCCCAACATCGGGAACATGTTTCCTGCCTCTAGTGTGTCCAAGTCCTTAACAATCTCATATGTTTCAATGAGATCCCCTCTCATCCTAAACTCCAGAGTGTACAAGCCCAGTTGCTCCATTCTCTCAGCATATGACAGTTCCGCCATCCCAGGAATTAACCTTGTAAACCTACGCTGCACTCCCTCAATAGCAAGAATGTCCTGCCTCAAATTAGGGGACCAAAACTACACACAATATTCCAGGTGTGGTCTTACTAGGGCTCTGTACAACTGCAGAAGGACTGCTCCTATATTTGATTCCTCTTGTTACAAAGGCCAACATGCCAATTGCTTTCTTTACTGCCTGCTGTTCCTGCATGCTTACTTTCATAGACTGATGTACCCCCCAGATCCCATTGTACTTCCCCTTTTCCCAACTTGACGCCATTTAGATAGTAATCTACCTTCCTGTATTTGCTACCAAAGTGGATAACCTTACAGTTATCTGCATTAAACTTCATCTGCCATGCATCTGCCCACTCACCCAACCTGCCCAAGTCACCCCGCATTCTCATAGCATCGTCCTCACAGATCACACGGCCACCCAGCTTTATGTCATCTACAAATTTGTTAATGTTACTTTAAATCCCTTCATCCAAATCATTGATGTATATTGTAAATAGCTGCGATCCCAGCACCGAGCCTTGCGGTACCCCACTAGTCACTGCCTGCCATTCTGAAAGGGACCCGTTAATCCCTACTCTTTGTTTTCTGCCTGCCAACCACTTCTCTATCCATGTCACTCTACCCCCAATACCATGTGCCCTCATTTTGCCCACTAATCTCCAATATGAAACCCGACGTGCTAATGGTGAAATCTTTACATATTGCGGTAGAGATTTAACTCATGATCATGAAAATTGCCTCATCTGAAAAATTGATTAATTATTTCCCAAGTTTTTTACTGAAATATTTCACCAATCTGAGATCCTTTTAAAACTAACTAGATCGGGCGAGCGAGTGGGCTGCGAAAAGCAGAGAGAGACAGAACCGGCCCGATTCTGGGAACCCGCAGCTGGAGTGAGCGAGCTGTGGAGGGGTGTGGCATCACAAACTGTGAACTGCAGAACTTTCTCGTTCTTTCTGTGTCTTTTGAAGAACGGGGCAGGGGGGCGAGTGATCATGGGGAAAGAGGTGGGGGAAAGAGGAGGAAGGGAGCAGGAAGCGTAACTGGCTGCGCATTGAAAATCTGCGCAGCTGGTCACGAGCAGCATCGGCATTGTGATATCAGCATGCAGCTGGCCAGAGACTATTTTTAAAAAAAACGTCAGTTTGGTGATGAATTTTAGTAAATATCTCGGGAAATAATTGACCAAATTTACAGAGGGGTGGATTTCTAAAATCATCAGGTAAATCTGTACTGAAATGTAAAAATGTCCCCGTTATTGTAATGTCAGCAGCTGGGCAGCAATCAGATTATAAAAAAAGGTCAGAATAGTCAACAATCTTAATAAAAATGTCAGGAAAATAATTGACCAAATTTAGAGAGGAGTGGATTTCTCAAATCACAAGGAAATTCTCTACTGAAATATTTAAAAAATATCCCCTTTTCGGCATCTGGTTTTCGAGGAGATGCTTTTCACAGGCGAAATGACACACACACACACACACACACACACACACACACACACACACACACACACACGCATGCACGCACGCACACACACACACACACACACACACACCCACGCACGCACACACACACACACACACACACACACACACACACACACCACACGCACGCACGCACGCACACACACACACACCCATGCACGCACACACACACACACACACACACACACACACACACACACACACACACACACACACACACACACACACACACATGCTTTCAAGAGACAGTAAGATATAACCTTTAGTTCTAATGAAATCAAGGGATAAGGGGAGAAAGCATGAACAGGGTACTGTTTTTGGATGATCAGCCATGATCATATTGAATGGCGGTGCTCGCTCATGGCCGAATGGCCTACTCCTGCACCTATTGTCCATGTTTTTGTAAGATGGGAGAAGTTAAATAACAAGTGGGGTGAAAGCTGGAAGCAAAAGAAGTAAATGGATTAATAATAATGAAATTTTGGACTGGAGGAGTCATGTGAGAGGTAAAATATTTATCTGTGGTGAACTCTGCACTGAATCTGGAAGGATGGAATCTGCCCATGCAGTAAACGATGGTCAGCTTCATCTGAAGAGTGTAATGGACCTTAGAAAGAGACAGCTAGCAGCATAGGCTTGACTTACTGTAATATGAGCTCATATGAGCATCTACGATAGTGTTAAGACATGTAATGCAAGCAATTTGTGCTGTAATATAATTATATTTATCTGCCATTATGTTTGTGTGCATAAGTGTACTGTCAAAGTTGAGCCCCGGTTCAATGCTGGGAACCGGTGGGCAGGGTGGGGTTCAAATACTTTGCCTAATTGGTGATACAGTCTTTTAACGCTTAGAGCGATCTAGAAATTGGTATTGCACCATACGCCTCACATATAGCTATCGCACATTATGCCTCAATAATTCAAGAATATACTGCATGATCAATAATGAAAAACATGCTGCATCATTTATTATGTTGCCATAAAAGTCACCATCACTGAAACTAGCCTTTCAATTCCAAATTAGGTGAATTACTTAATTTCAATTTCCCTGTTACTGTGGTAGGATTATTTCTGAATCAATAGTCCCCATGTCTTAATATGTCCACGAAGATAACCACCAGACTTAATCAGATGTAAGTCAGATGTTCCAGGCACTGGCTGGAGTTTATTGAAAACTTCGTGCCATCAGATATTTGCAAAGGGAATTGGATATTAAGTTAATTTTAGCTTCATAAAGTTTGTTTTGGCTTCAGAAAGTACATGTACCCACATTGAAAAAATCAAAGTGCAATTTCTGTTGATCAGAAGTCTAGTCTGCTATCTATCTATCTATCTATCTATCTATCTATCTATCTATCTATCTATCTATCTATCTATCTATCTATCTATCTGTCTGTCTGTCTGTCTGTCTGTCTGTCTGTCTGTCTGTCTGTCTGTCTGTCTGTCTGTCTGTCTGTCTGTCTGTCTGTCTTTCTATCTATCTATCTATCTATCTATCTATCTATCTATCTATCTATCTATCTATCTATCTATCTATCTATCTATCTATCTATCTATCTATCTATCTATCTATCTATCTATCGCCCAACACGTCCCACTTGTTCTGGTATATTACTAAAAGTCTTGTCTTGTTTGGATGTCTGTCTGTATGAATGGGTGCAATCTGAAGGACTAAGCCAAAACGGTTTAGCCCACAATTACATCACAATGGGATCAGCAGCTTCCACCTCAAGATGAGGAGGGAGTGAGATTTAAAACAAAATCAGTTTGGGGGGGGGGGGGTTAGTGTGTGTGGGGGAGGGGTTCGTGTGTGGGGGGGTTAGTGTGTGGGAGGGGTTATTGTTGGTGGGGTTAGTATGTGTGGGGTTAGTATTGTGAGGGGAAGGGGTTAGTGTGTGGAGGGGTGGTTTAGTGTATGGAGGGTTAGTGTGTGGAGGGGGTTAGTGTGTGGTTGAGAGGTGGAATAGGGGAGAGGTTTCATTTCCAGAACTTTTCTTGTTGGGTGGTGGGATGGGATGGGGGTGGGGGTTTTCATGTGGGAAGGATTGATTGGCATTTTACAAAAAAGATTCCAGCTTTCCTCGACTCCCCCCCCCCCCCCCCCCCCCCCCCCCCCCCGCCACATGGGAAGGATTGATAATTTGAGTCCATTCATTGGCCCCGGGGAGCGCCAACGCAGTGTTTTACAAAGAAATATTCCAAAACTTTCCTGCAACGCCCCCCTGGATGAGTGGTGGATTATTGCATTGAGGAACGGGGCCCAGCGGGTCCCACTTGTACTAGTATATATTACTAAAACTCTCATCTTGTGTGCCAGCTTTTTATGATCTGAACAAAATGGTACATGTTGGCACTGATATTTTGTCTTTTTGTGTAGTGTATCAAGTTTAGTTCAGATTGATGTTATATTTTACAAGTTATTAACATTTTTTAATTGCCAAAACCCCAATTTTAGAAAAAAAATCCCTGCGCTTACAGTTATGACGTCACAATGGGTTTGTAGCCCTGCTCGCAACAATGTTGCTATCCACGTACACTGAGTCCTCCTAGCCCGAATATGTGCCATTGCATTAAAAAGAAATAAAATGAGGGAGTGTGAATAAAGCGAAATGAGCAGCCCCTGCGCAGTTGGGGGCAATGGGCGAGTGGTGGAATATTGCCTTGAAGAACTGGTTGCGTTGGGGGACCAGGCGTCTGGTGGGGGCCATGGGTCGGTGGTGGAACATTGCGTTGGGAGAACAGGTTGCGTTGGGGAAATGGGTGAGTGGTGAAATATTGCCTTGGGGAACAGGTTGCGTTGGGGTACATGGCCTCCCGTGGGGCTATGGGTGAGTGGTGGAATATTGTGTTGGAGGAACAGGTTGCTTCTGCTTCACCACAGCCATTAACATTTTGAACTGGCTTTCCTTTGGTGCTCCTTTACAAATCATAAAATGTTTGAACATTTGATCCTAACTCTTTGCAGTGGTTAACCTTGAAGTGAGTTGGTTAGTAAATTATTGTATTGTCAGCTTTATCAAAAGTTGCTGAAATGGCCCAAGAACACAGGACAATAAAAGTAAGAGAAGGCCTTCATGTCTGCTCTGTTATTGAAAATGACCATGGTTGCTATATTGGCCTCAAGTTGAGCCTTGACCTGGCTCTTCTTTGTTAATTCTCTGTATCCTACTATTTCTCAATTTTTATTTATCCAATTCCATTTCAAATATTTCCAATATTCCGGCTTCCACAACCTGCTGGAGCAGAGGGTTGCAGGGATTCACCACATACACCACGTAAAAATATATTTCTATGTACCTCAGTTTTAAAAACAAAACACTCGATGAAACTTGCATATGTTGACGAGCAACAAACAACATTTTCAGATATTATAAAAACAAACCAATTAAAATGGAATTGTGTCAAATTGACTAATGAAGCCATGGTAAACTCACACCTGGTCCAATTGGTCCTGCTCAAAATATTCATCAGGATCTGGGCTTGTGCCCAAGTAGAGAAAGCTGTCCCACAGATTAGATGAGAAACAACCAGATAAAATTATACTCACAGAAGAAGAATTTTCAATTGACTTCCCAACATAGGTAACTTGACTGAATGGATGTGTTCTGCACCCACTATTGTTTCTCCAGTGTAACGGGGGTTCTATTGCAGGTACCAACTAAATTTGAAGTAGTGAAGTGAATTGTTGATTCACTGCAAGGAATGTTTGAGTCTAATTTGCCAGAAGAGTTGCTTGCTTTCAATTAGCTTCCAATACTTTTTTGCCTTATTTTTAATCGGAATTCTGAATTCATTGTGTATTCTATGATCCACCCTTTTTTCCACCTTACGCACAATTGCCGGAAACCAAGCAACCATATCCTCAGGATCTGAGTCAAGCAGTGCCTCAGGAACATTATTAAGCATTCAGTAATGTATTCACCTGCTGATGGTGCTGCTAAGGGACCAAACATTGGTGGTGGGTGGCTCATTTCCCCTCACCCCCCAGCACTTCCTCCCCCTCCCCCTTCTTTTCCCTCTCCTCCTCCCCTCCCCCTTTTTCATGTGTCTCTGACAGGACAATGCGATTCTTTCTTTGCTTAGCGCAACAGAAGCAAATAAATAATTTCATTGTCCTGTCAGGGACACATGACAATAAACTCTTTTGTCTTTGACTTTGACTGAAGCCATCCCGTTCAGGTGGGGGTCAGCGGGAGCATCCTGTGCCCGGGGACGGTTTCAGGCAGGGGGGGGTGAATGTGCTGCATCCAGGGGATGGCTTCAGGCAGGGATAGTGGGTGGGGGAGCGTCCTACAGCTGGGGGAGGGAGAGGGCTTCAGGCAGGGTTCATTGGGAGGGGGATTTCTGGAAGATTAGTACGGGTGTTGTGTGCCGAAAGGACTGGTTTCCGGAGGGCTAGTTCAGACATTGTGGGCCGAATGGACGTTCTTGGGCTAGTCCTGCAGCTGGGGATGGGGCTTCAGGTGGGGGCCGGCGGGAGTGTTTTGTAGCTGGGGAGGGGGACGGCTGAAGACAGGGGCCGTTGGGGGGGGTTGTGCTGCCATGGCCTACCGCTGCCGCAGCCTACCGTTGCTGGTACCATGGCCTACCACTGGGGGTGGGGGGAGGGTGAGGGAGGGGAGATGGGGGTGTTTGGGATGGGAGTGTTGGGTATGGGGGTATTGGGGGGGCGGGGGTTGTGGCCCACCAGCGCCCGACCCCATCAGTGCCCAACCCCAACCTCACCAGCAGCCGGTCCCGGCCTCACCAATGCCTGGCCACACCCCGGGCCGCTCCGCACTCTAGCCACGGTGATGCACAAACTTTGCTCACTCCGCTCCTTCAGCTTTATTGTGACAGAGGAGCTGGCCAATCAGTGTGGCGATGGCGTGCCGGAAGGGGCTTCGCTGTCCGGGCCTGGGCGTCGCCGTCCCGGGTGACTGACAGGAGAGGAGACCAATCTCCTGACAGGAGAGGAGACCAATCTACGCAAGCGCAGTTTTTAAGATATTTAAACCTCGATAACCTTTACAATATTCCACCAATTGGAACACAACTTGTTACACTCGCAGCACAAGAGAACGACGAGTAACCTGGCAAAAAATCGTAGCACTATCATGTACCGTTTTTGCGTAAATAGAAAAACCCAGCAACTCGGAAGAGCACAAGGTCAGAGTTTTAGTTATGTATAGATATAGATTATGTGGGAGGTCGGGGAAACTTGTTTTATCTCTTTCAGTATAGTATCTCCATCCGCACTGCGGCCTAACATCATGCAGCTGGCGGCCCCTGTGCTGGTGATGCAGGACAGAGCGCAACAGGGGATCATTCTTTCCTGTAGCTATCAAACTTTACAACTCCACCCCCTTCTATCGTGGGGCTAGACAGAGGGTGAGACTGACTCCCCCCTCCCCCCTCCTCAATCCTTGCACATCCCCCAAGCCTTTCCACTTTAATATTCATTTTCATGTATTTTGTGTTTTTTAAGACTGTTGGCAGATCAATTTCCCTCCTGGGATAAATAAAATTGTATTGTATCATATCGTATTGAATGTGGCTTATGACAGTTAAATAATCAATAGATTAATATTAGCTCAACAGCTAATACTCTGAGCACTGAATGTATGGCTTCAGAAATGCTTTGAAAAGTACATTATTTTTGTTGTGGTGAACTTAATAACGTTTTTTTAATAGAAGTACTCGATTCTGCTTGTAATACATCTTCCATTGGTAGGATATAAGTGGCCTATTTAGAGCAGAGGGTATTATGCTGTATCATTATATATTTTGGAACCACAACATTCTCTACGCTATTTTTGATAATGATCTTACCTTGAATGAAGTGCAAAGTTACATTACAATCAGGTCTGCCATGATCTTATTAAATTCTGGTGCATTTTTGATTTTCTTCATTTCTATGTGCTTTAGTTACGTAGGTCTAAGCGTTGTTGAATCTCTCTAAAGTCCTTAAAGTGCTGCAATTTGTTACCTATGAAACAAGGGTCAGAGAGTAGCAAGATGCAAAGGTTTAAGATATTTATAAATATACTTTGAGGGTTTGTCATATGCAATATGCATTTGATGCTGATACATTTTTACGACAATTTCAAAAGATTCTTCATATACCATTGAATTTTGTGGCAAATATATTTGCAAACTTGCATTGTAATTTACTTTTGATAGTTTATTTTGTTTGTGGTTTCAGAAAACACTCAACCTGAGGAAGATGTATTGCAATATAAAGTAAAATAATTTTGGCGCTGCTGCAAGCACTGGTTAAATAAGTTGCAGAGAAGATGACGAAGGTTTTCGACCTGAAGCTTCATTCATTACAGGCAGTTCTGCTGCCTGTCCTGCTGAGTTACTCCAGCTTTTTGTGTCTATCTGCAGAGAAGATGAGATGGCCCTAAAATAATGGCTTTAGAGACATAAAGAAAGAAAACCTTTACTTCAGGTAAAAATCATCAATGGTGTATATTTAGAAAAATAGCCCAGTACCTCACAAAGGATGTTTTCATCTCTGGTAGACAATTGTTACATTTATTTTACCAAATGTAGTAAAAATGTTTGCAGATTTTCAAGTATAGAAAAAAAATCATTTAATTCTGAACATAATCAACATGTGGAAACTCCCATTAGGGTTTTCCAACTTACAGGCATTGATTGTGTATAATATTAATCTGGAATATTTAATCATTATGCTTCCTTTTCGCTGAATAAATATAGCATCTATATTTCATGAAAATAATAGACATGGTTTTGACTTGAGGGAAAAAGCTATTCAAGGAGTAACCTACTTTACATACGTAAATGAGATTTAATTGTCCTAGTTTGCTTCTTATGTTATCGCCATTATCACAATGTACCACCTAAGTGCCATAAGATAAGGGAGACGTTTGCTGAGCTAATAAACCCAAGAGGAAATATTCACATCAAAGTTACCGATAGCGATGGTATGTTTTTCTTATATTAGCCTATCACATTGTCAAGCCTTTCAGAAAAGTTCTTTTTTAACCATGCTGTAATTTTTGCATTGCAAGTTGGGTAATGTAACTTCCAGCCAACTTGTGATACCAAAAATGTATTTTGATAACATTTCTAATTTAATCCTCATGGGTTAGTATTGCCAGGCTAATTTCGAATAGCATACAAAGGACCATGTCCTACCACAAACCGATTTATATATGCAGACTCTTGATAGTGAGCTAGTTGCATTCATTTCATACCCAGAACATTAACCTCCTTGAATTTTTGCATCTTTACTGCATTTTCATGATTAGTTCCATGGTTCCATCTAGTCCACCTCTTCCTAAAACTATGCAAATCTGTATTTCCTTCATATTCCTCTGGACTACCGACCAGTGGCACTAACGTCAGTGGTGATGAAGTGCTTTGAGTGGTTGGTTATGGCACGTATCAACTCCTTCCTTGACAAGAACCTCGACCCACTACAGTTCGCTTACCGCCACAACTGGCCAATGGAGGATGCGATCTCACTGGTTCTCCACTCCGCATTGGACCACTTGGACAATAAAAACACTTACGTCAGGCTGTTGTTTATAGACAACAGCTCGGCATTCAATACCATCATCCCCTCCAAGCTCACGGAACTGGGTCTCTGTGCATCCCTCTGCAATAGGATCCTCAACTCCCACAGTCTGTCCGAATTGGCAGAAATACCTCATCCTCAGTAGCAATCAGTATGGGAGCACCTCAAGGCTGTGTACTCACTTTATACTCATGACTGTGTAGCCGGACATAGGGCGAACTCCATCATCAAGTTTGCCGATGACACTACTGTTGTTGGACGAATTAAAAATGGTGATGAATCAGAATATAGAAGTGAGATTGACCAATTGACCAATTGACCAAATGGTGCCAGCACAACAATCTGGCTCTCACCACCAATAAAACCAATGAACTGATTGTGGAATTTGGAAGGGGAAGGATGAGGACCCATAACCCTGTTTATATCAATGGGACGATGGTGGAGAGGGTCAAAAACTTTAAATTCCTGGGCGTGCATATTTCCAAAGATCTTTCCTGGTCCCAGCACACTGATGCAGTCATTAAGAAGGCACATCAGCACCTCCACTTCCTGAGAAGATTACGGAGAGTCGGTATGTCAAGGATTCTTTTGAACATCGACAGGTGCACAGTAGAGAGCATACTGACTGGTGCATCGTGGCTTGGTTCGGCAACTTGTACGTCCAGGAGCGGAAAAGACTGAAAAAAGTTGTGACCACTGCTCAGTCCATCACCGGCTCAGACCTCCCCCCCATTGAAGGGATGTATCAAAGTTGTTGCCTCAAAAAGGCAGCCAACATCATCAAGAACCCACACCATCCTGGCCACACACTGATTTCACTGTTGCCATCAGGAAGGAGGAACAGGAGACTGAAAACTATAATGATCAGATTCAGGAACAGCTTCTTCCCCTCAGCCATCAGGCTATTAAATATGACAGCCAATAAGCTCTCAACTATAACAGACTATTATTATTCCACTATATTTGTTTATTTATTGAGTATGTGTGAATGTGTATATCTACACACTGAACTTCCTTTTTTCTCCTGTTGTTTACATGTTCTGTTCTGCAGCAGGTAAAAATGTCATTGTCCATCTGGGACATATGACAATCATAGAATCATAGAAAATAGGTGCAGGAGCAGGCCATTCGGCCCTTCGAGCCTGCACCAGCATTCAACATGATCATGGCTGATCATCCAATTCAGTATCCTGCCTTCTCTCCATACCCCCTGATCCCTTTAGCCACAGGGGCCACATCTAACTCCCTCTTAAATATAGCCAATGAACTGGCCTCAACTACCTTCTGTGGCAGAGAATTCCACAGACTCACCACTCTCTGTGTGAAAAAAACAGAACAATAAAACACTCTTGGCTCTTTTCTCCTTCTACAATGTGGAGAGATTACCCACTCCACATTTGTAATCTCCTTCAGCAATCCTCTGAGCTATCAGTTCTCTGCTACTTCTGCATTCATCATCTTTGAATTCAATCACTCTATCATTGGCAATTATATCTTCAACTGCCAAGGACCTAACTGGGACATCCAGTCTGTAAACTAACATATCGTCCTCTCTTCTGGATGCTAAACTGTAATCATAAAACTACTGTAGTGTAAAAAATATCTACCTCATTTACCAACATACTTATTGGTTCACATGCTTGATCGATGGTGTTTTATCATTAATGTTTTATTATTATTAATGTTTAGTGTTTTCTGAGTCATTCGTAACTGTCACTGTATGTCATGTTGTTACTTGTGGGCGGAGCACCAAGTCAAATTCCCTTTATGTGAATACTTGGCCAATAAACTTACTTATACTTCTGGAAGAAATTCTCCCATCCTTAGATAGTTTACATTGTACATAACTCTGAACTCACCAAATTGGTAGACGTTCAGCTCAGGGTAATATGGGTTGGAGAATAAATAATGGCATCGTCAGCAACATCTGCATCCCATGTTTAACTAAATAAAAAACAATGTTATTATTATTGATAGAATCTTGAAATATGTGCCTAGCCTTCCATCTAGGTTAAACTACCTGACTTAATTTGACCAAGAAATATGTATGTTCTCTTTAAAATTTAATAGACAGACAATTCTTGAAGTGAAATAATTCTGATTAGTATTTCAGGAAATAATTGGCTAAAGGTTTGAATCAATCTGCTGAAAATACATTTCAAAAGGAAGGTAAAGATTGGACTAAAAGTTTTTAGCTTTTAATTAGCTTATCATGCTCTCAAATTCATGAATATAATTATTTTTTGTGCATATTAAATTTTATTAGATTTATTATGAACACTAATGAGTGTAAATGCTAGCTTTCCTCGATGCAGAGAAAACATTAGAACTTCAAAAGTAATTTGATTTGTTATTCATGAACAATAATTAATTGACATAATTGCAACATTTCCCAAAAGTACCATGCTACAACAATTCATCTAACTTATGCTGGTTTTCTGAGACTCAGGCATGTGAAACTAGCAAATGGAAGCTTAAGAACACTATAAAACAATTCATTGATCAAAGTAAAGAAGATGCTGCATTGATTATGTTATAATATGAACATTTTTAAACTACCTTACTTATAATGGCCTACAATTTCCTGAGTGAGGCCCAGTGTCTGCATGGCCACCTGTGTTTCACATTCCACTGCTTACCTTTGAGGGATCTGCAAGACCAACCCACTTGATGACGGGGCCTTTACCATTGACCTGAGGCTATGTGACTTTGCTAACATTACTTCAGATCACAAAATAATCATTGTTTTTCTCAGCCTGCAACATGTGGTCAGAACTTACAGTGAACTGTCCTTTTCACTCTCACCCATCGAAAGTTCTAATATTATCAGAATGTTATGTTATTGCGAACTTGTTTGACTCCAATCTTATAAAGTACCCTTAAAATAAAACACACACTGTTTTTTTATAAACAATTAGCTCCGTGTGAATGCTTCTTCATATTGTTTGTAACGTATCTTCCTGAAATAGACAATAGACAATAGGTGCAGGAGTAGGCCATTCGGCCCTTCGAGCCAGCGCCACCATTCAATGTGATCATGGCTGATCATCCCCAATCAGTTACCCCATTCCTGCTTTCTCCCCATATCCCTGACTCCGCTATTTTTAAGAGCCCTATCTAGCTCTCTTAAAAGTATCCAGCCAACCAGCATCCACCGCCCTCTGAGGCAGAGAATTCCACAGACTCACCACTCTCTTTGAGAAAAAGTGTTTCCTCATTTCCGTTCCAAAAGGCTTACTCCTTATTCTTGAACTGTGGCTCCTGGTTCTGGACTCCCCCAACAATGGGAACATGGTTCCTGCCTCTAGCATGTCCAAACCCTTAACAATCTTATATGTTTCAATGAGATCTCCTCTCATCCTTCTAAACTCCAGAGTGTTCAAGCCCAGCTGCTCCATTCTCTCAGCATCTGACAGTCCCGCCATCCCGGGAATTAACCTTGTAAACCTGCGCTGCACCCCCTCAATAGCAAGAATGTCCTTCCTCAAATTAGGGGACCAAAACTGCACACAAGTCCAGTCAAGTCAAGTTTAGTCGTCACATACACATACGAGATGCACAGAGAAATAAAAAGTGGCAATGCTTGTGGACTTTGTCCAAAAAACAAACAAACAAACAAACAGACTACAAACACATTGGAACAGAATCACATATTCTTTTACATAGAAACATAGAAACATAGAAATTAGGTGCAGGAGCAGGCCATTCGGCCCTTCGAGCCTGCACCGCCATTCAATATGATCATGGCTGATCATCCAACTCAGTATCCTGTACCTGCCTTCTCTCCATACCCCTGATCCCTTCAGCCACAAGGGCCACATCCAACTCCCTCTTAAATGTGGCCAACGAACTGGCCTCAACTACCTTCTGTGGCAGAGAATTCCACAGATTCACCACTCTGTGTGTGAAAAACAATTTTCTCATCTCGGTCCTAAAAGACTTCCCCCTTATCTTTAAACTGTGACCCCTTGTCCTGGACTTCCCCAACATCGGGAACAATCTTCCTGCATCTAGCCTGCCAACCCCTTAAGAATTTTGTAAGACTCTATGAGATCCCCCCTCAATCTTCTAATTTCCAGCGAGTACAAGCCGAGTCTATCCAGTATTTCTTCATATTACATATTGTGGGAGGAAGGAAAGAGGAAAAAACCCCGCAATTTTAAACACAATACCCCAGGTGTGGTCTCACTCGGGCTCTGTACAACTGCGGAAGGACCTCTTTGCTCCTATATGGATTCCTCTTGATATAAAGACCATTGGCTTTCTTCACTGCCTGCTGTACCTGCATGCTTACTTTCATAGACTGATGTACAAGGATCCCCAGATCCCGTCGTACTTCCCGTTTTCCCAACTTGACACCATTTAGATAGTAATCTGCCTTTCTGTTTTTGCTACCAAAGTGGATAACCTAACATTTATCTACATTAAACTTCATCTGCCATGCATCTGCCCACTCCCCCAATCTGTCCGTCACCCTGCATTCTCATAGCATCCTCCTCACAGTTCACACTGCCACCCAGAAATATGGCAACTGCTTCAGATGTTAACGTTTTGCCCAGCTCTTTTCAAATAAATCATCTCATTATCTCTTCCCCACCCCACCCTGCCACCATAATTCAGACATTTTCACCACAATTAAAAACACTTTCATAATGCTGACACAAAAAAATTGTTGAGTGGCAAATGACAGAAGGAACCAAAAAAGTGATGGACGTTAAAAGATTGAAAATTGAAAAATCGTTTTGCAGGAATATGGATAACTAATTTACAAAAAATTAATTAAGAGATGATGGATTTTCCTCTGATTGTTGCCGACAGTGAATCTATTAACCAGCACTGAACAATAGTAAGAATACCAGCATCTGGTGAAATTGTTCATTGATATCTTGCTGATTCTTCAACCAGCAAAGGGTTACTCAGTGCCTAATGGTTGTCATACGATGACTGACTCATGATAAAAATCACAGTATGGTTATAGTATAGAAGGAACTGTTTTGATCCTGAGCAGCTCTATGTAAAAACATTCAGCTAGATTCCCTCCCAATTTACCTCCCATTCTCATGCAAATTCTTTACCTTTAGATATTATTCAGCTCTAGAAACACTGCAATTGAATTTGCCATCAATACTAATTCTAAAATGCATTCCAGACTCTAACCACTAACCACTGTGTAAAAGTAGAGAGGAAACACCAGGAACTGCAGATGCTGGAACCTTGCATAGAACACAGTGCTGCAGCAACGCAGTGGGTCTGTTGAGGTATTCCAGCACTTTGGAGACACAAGAAGCTGCAGGTGCTGGTTTACGGACCAGTACCCAAAATGCTGGAGTAACTCCGTGGGTCAAGCAGCATTTCTGGTGCAATCCTTTTGATCCAGCCCAGCTCCATGTAAAAACATCCTGCTTGATCAATGGTGTTTTATCATTAATGTTTTCTGAGTCATTCGTAACTGTCACTGTATGTCATGTTGTTACTTGTGGGCGGAGCACCAAGGCAAATTCCTTGTATGTGAATACTTGGCCAATAAACTTACTTACTTACTTACATCCACATTGTGTTCTTCCCCAAGAAGGATTTTTTTAATCATAATTTCACTTTTTTTCTACTACCATTCATCTTTATTCTATGGACACTGGTTCCACCCTTCTAGCTGTTTATCTTTATCTATCTTGTCTAAAGCTTTAATAATTTAAATACATCCATCAGATCTCCTTGTAACCTTCTTTGATCTACATTTTTAAATCTTAACGTATCTTTCCACTGAATTGCGCTTTGATCATTGGAATCATCTGTACTCCATTCAAAATCTTCACATTTTTCATAAATTATGGCATACGGAACTGGACACAATGCTCAACTGGTAAATACATCCGATGTATCATACTGCAAATATCATCATGTTTGCCCTTGTACTCTCATATTCCGCTTGGGGAGTCTACATCCTCTTGGCATGAACATTGATTTCTCTCAATTCTGTTAACCCTTGTTGTCTCCTCCCCTTCTTACCTCTCCCTCAGCCCTCGGGCTCCTCCTCCTCCTTTTTCCTTTCTTCCCCCGCCTCCCCCCCATCCTTCTTCAGTCTGAAGAAGGGTTTTGGCCCAAAACGTTGCCTATCTCCTTCGCTCCATAGATGCTGCTGCACCCGCTGAGTTTCTCCAGCATTTTGTGTACCATGTCCTTGTGCTCTACATCTTTATAAAACACAGAACACCATAAGCATATATTGAACTGTTTTCTCAATCTGACTGTCAATTTTAATGAACAACACACAGGTACACTTTGTTCTTCATCTCATTTGAGAAATGTGCCTTTTAGTTAACATTACCTCGATTATGCAATTAGGAGTGCTCATAGACAACATGTTTCCTCTATTCTTGGGGGAGAACAACCGAAGGATTTTTGGAGATATGTGAAATCCAAACGGACAGACAACACTGGTGTCCAGATGCTAAAAGTGAACAACTGCCTGATCACTGAGGACCAGGCGAAAGCAGAAGCTCTTGCGAACCAATTCCAACAGGTTTTCACCCAGGAAGATGTGGAGCCTTCATCATTTCCAGTTCTACCGCCTAGCCCGTGTGCTGATATGCCTGCTATTAAAATTGAGGTTGAAGGCGTCAAGAAGTTATTGCTCAAGATCAATACCACAAAAGCAATTGGACCAGATCAGATACAGAATCAAGCCCTCAAGATCGCAGCCGAAGAACTGGCTCCAGTTTTGCAGTTCATTTTTCAACAATCGTTTGACTCAGGTGATGTACCGCTGGATTGGAGGAAGGCTAACATCACTCCTCTCTTTAAGAAGGGTTCAACCACCAACCCAGCGAATTATCGTCCTGTTTCATTAACAAGTACTTGCTGCAAATTGCTGGAGCATTTAATTGATAGTAATCTGATGCGACACGTGAGCAAACATTACATTCTTTCTGACAACCAACATGCGTTTAGGAGGCGTAGATCATGTGAGTGTCAGCTTATCCTGACGCCAAATGACCTGGCCAAGCACCTTGACAGTAACGTCATCATGGATTTAGATGTACTGGACTTTTCTAAAGCATTTGATGTCATCCCACACCAGAGACTGCTTCGGAAGCTTGACTTCTATGCTATTCGTTCCAACACGAAACGTTGGATTTCCAGTTTCCTGACAAAACGTCTTCAGCGTGTGTGTGTGAACAGAAAGAGCTCCAATTGGCACCTAGTGTTGAGTGGTACACCTCAGGGCACAGTACTTGGCCCACATCTGTTTGTGCTTTACATAAATGACATCAATGAAAAAGTCGCACGCACGACCAGACTATTCGCTGATGATTGTTTGCTGTACCGTCCAATTAAGTCAGCTGATGATGAAGATGCTTTCCAAAAGGATCTCGATACTATGGTCGAGTGGTCACAACAATGGGGCACGCAGTTCAACCCGTCCAAATGTGAAACCATGCGTGTCACCAGAAAGAGGAATCCAGGCAAAACATCTTACAATATACTTGGTGTCACCCTTGAAGAATCCAAACAAACCAAGTATCTTGGCATCAAATTGCAGAATGATCTACGTTGGAATGGTCAGACTCATCATGCAACAGCGAAAGCAACAGGTGTCCTAAACTTCCTGAGGCGCAATTTCCATCATTGTTCAGCTTCTGTCAAGGAGAAGCTGTATTTCACTCTCGTTAGACCTCATCTGGACTATGCAGTTGCAGCTTGGGACCCATACACAAATAAAAACATTTCATCCATCGAGTGTGTCCAAAGACAGGCAGCTTGATTTGTTACTAACTCCTATGAGAGAGAAGCTAGTGTTACCAAACTTCTGAATTCTCTGGGGTGGAACCCTCTCCAAGACAGACGTGAAGCTCACCGTTTGACCTGTTTTTACAAAATGTTAAATGGTCAGCTCGACATAGATCACAAGACCTACACCAACCCCAAACCAATTAGGAGCAGACGAGGGCATTCGATCCAATTTGTGGTCCCAGCCACAAAGACAGATGTGTACAGCAATTCGTTCTTCCCACGCACTATTAAAGCATGGAATAATCTCCACCAAACCACGGTTGCCCAGCCAGATGCAACTACATTTAAAGTGGCACTTTCTTCCCAATAACCCTCTCTGGCTAAACCCCTCCCTTCACCACCTCCAGTTTAAATTCCAGTTGGAATATTTTGGAGGACCAAGTAACCAAGAACCAAGAACCTCTTATTCTTCCAACAGAAAATCTAACACCATACATTCTTCAGCATTAACTTTCATTGTTTTCAACCCCAACTATTCCATGAGGTTGTCAATATTTATTTGAAGTCTTTAGTGTCCTGCTCACAATTCACTTTACCCCCAGCAAAATTGAAGTTTCTTTTTTGAAATTGAAGAACAAGAACAAGATTATTATCAGAATGGTGTCAGGTTAGGAAAAGGGGGGAGTAACGAGACCTGAATGGGTGTCCTTGTACTTCAATCAACGAAAGAAAGCATGCAGGTAGAACAGGCAGTGAAGACAGCGAATGGCATGTTGCCCTTCATTGCAAGATGATTTGAGTATAGTAGTGAGGAGGTCCTGCTGCAGTTGTACAGGGCCCTAGTGAGATCACACCTAGAGTATTGTGTGCAGTTTGGGCTCCTAATTTGAGGAAGGACATTATTGCTTTTGATGGAGTGCAGCGTACATACACCAGGTTAGTTCCCAGAATGGCGGGACTGACATATATTGAAAGAATGGGACAACTGGGGTTGTATTCACTGGAATTTAGAAAGATGACAGGGATTTTATAGAAACATATAAAATTCTTAAGGGATTGGACAGGTTAGATGCAAGGAAAATGTTCCCGATGTTGGCAGAGACCAAAACCAGGAGCCATTGTTTAAGAATAAGGGGTAGGCCATTTAGGATTGAGATGAGAAAAAGCTTTTTCACCCAGAGAGTTATAAATCTGTGGAATTCTTTGCCACGGAAGGCTGAGGCCAATTCATGGTATGTTTTCAAGAGAGTTGGATTTAGCTCTTAGGGCTAAAGGAATCAAGGGATATGGGGAAAAATGGGGTACTGATTTTGGAGGGCCGAATGGCCTACTCCTGCATCTATTTTCTATTTTCTGTGTTTCTATTGTCCATAATGCTTCCATATTAGCATTCACAACCAAGAGGGACATTTACCTGTAAGTTGTGCATGAACATGTGCTCGTATCTGGTTTGCCTAGAACCTAGGAGTTGCCATCTTGTACACAATGACATAAATAATTTTAAACAACTGATTTCATTTTAATCATGGAAATCATTTCAAACAAAAGCAGTACAATATAAAAACATTAAAGCATGTTATTTCTAAGTTTTTTTGTAGTTCCTTACCTAAGTTGCAAACAGTAAGACTTAATTCTATGTTTGCTTGCACCATTTTTATATTGCGACACAAATGATCTTTTCCTTAGAATTTTATTCCTTACATTCTATTTCCTTAGAATTTACTTAGAATTTAAATCAATGTGGTCAATATTTATAGTAAAAACACAAGGTGCTTGAATAAGTCAGTGGCTTAGGCAGCATCTGTGGAGAACATGGATCAGCGACATTTCGGGTCAAGACCCTTCTCCCGAATCATTGCCTATCCATATCCTCCAGAGATGCTACCTGACCTGTAGAGTTATTGCAGTACTTTGTGTCTATGCACGATTCCAGCATCTGGAGTTCGTTGTATCTCCTGGTTTATATTTTTATTTGGAAAACAAGCAAGGTGCTTTTTGATGGTCCACACAAACATCAAATGAAAATTTGGGCCTAAGGAAAGGGGTTGGGGAATGGAACTAGTGAGCTGTTCTCGTGGATTGCAGGTGGGGATATGATGGGCAGAATGGCATCTTGATTTTTAGTTGTAACAATGAAACTATTCTATAAATGTATCTGTCAGGAACTTCATTCCTTGAGTCCCGAGTGAAAGTCAGTGCATTGTGCTTCAGAAAATCTGGTACCAGATAAATATCTGATACCAACTAATACTTGAACATAATTAACTTACATGAACATAACTTGTGGAGTACCTCAAGGGTCTGTGTTAGGGCCAAAGCTTTTCATACTATACATTAACGACATATGCAGAGTATCAAATATACTGAAATTGATTATATTTGCCGATGATACAAATATTTTTTGTTCCTGTGACAATTTGAAGCAGCTTTTGGAGGTCATCACATCACAAATGAATAAATTAAAACAGTGGTTTGATGTCAACAAATTGTCTCTAAATTTAAGCTAAACAAAGATTATGCTATTTGGAAAACATAAAACAAACCCTCAAGTACAATTGAAAATAGATAACATAAGTATAGAAAGAGTATGTGAACATACATTTCTTGGTGTGATCTTAGACCACAAAATCTGCTGGAAACCACATATAAACCACGTCAAAACAAAACTGGCAAAGTCTATAGCAATATTGGGGAAATCAAGACACATTCTGGACCACAAATCATTACATACTCTGTATAATACACTCATATTGCCATATCTGAGTTACTGTGTGGATATATGGGGTAACACCTACAAAACCAACCTACAGCCGTTATGTACATTACAAAAAAGAGCAATAAGAATTATCAATAACGTTGGATATCTTGAACATACCAATTTATTATTCTTAAAGTCACATACACTGAAGTTCACCGATATGGTTAAATTTTACTTCGGAGTCACGTGAGTGACTACGTGAATAGAAGCCCGTACAGCCGTTGGTGCGTCATGACGTCAGACGCTGGTGCAGTCGGGCGGTTGGAGCAGCAGCGCTCCTCCGAGCGATAAGTTTAAACCGCGGGTTATACGGAGAGCTGGATAATTTAGCGGGTGCAGCAGCATCTAAGGAGCGAGGGAGATGGGCGACGTTGCGGGTCGAGACCCTTCTACATACTTTACCCTCGATTCTCCAGCATTTGCAGTTCTTCGTTAAACAAGTTTAAAGAGGTAAAGTTTAAAAAAAATTTTACCGCATGTCATTTTCTGTGACGGTTTGGGTAGAGAATGTTGCCGAAAGGGAAGAAGGTGTCGGCGAGGCGCTCCGGGGGTAGAAAGGAAAAGTGGCAGGAGAGTGTTGAGGATGGAGGCCCGTCTGGTACACCTGGTCCGGTGCTGGCTACACAGCCAGTGGTTGCGGACCCACTGCCGGGGGGCAGTGGAGGCTTGTCAGTAGGGCGGAAGGCCACTGGCAAGTCTCTGTGGCCCGTAGATGAGTCAGGCCTGGAGGTTATACCCTCCATAGGAGAGTCCGTTTGCTCACGGCTCTCCCACGTCGAGATTCTATTACAAAAGAATGCTCGACAGGGACCAGCTCCGTGAGGAGGAGTGGTGCCCAAGCCAGGCTGATGGAGAGCTTGTGCTAGCAGCACCTGTTTCAGGGCTGCAGAACTATCCTGCCTGTGAGGAGGATGTTCTATCAGGGCCGTTTGCTGACACTGTTTCTATGCTGGGGGAGAGCAGTAAAGGTGTTCGGTTGGAGGTAATTCCGAACATTGCTGGGACGTTCGCTGAGTGTAGAGAGGCAGGAAAGGCGATTGATGTAGAATTGGCCGAAGCCATTCAGTATATGCTCTCCCACCAGTTACAGGAGCTAGCTATGGATGAAGTAGCAAAAAACTATAAAGCTCCTGTTAATTGTGATCTCCTGAAGGTACCGGTGGTTAATCACCAAATTTGCATAGATGGGTTTGCCTGCTAGGGCCCAGGAGATGAAGTTTTAAAAAAGTGCTTAAACTGTTGTAAGCAGGTATTACAGCTGTGGTGAAAGTTATTGATACAAATGATATGGTTGAAGCACACCAGGATGAACTGGGACTCCTTTGTAATGCATTTTGAAATTAATAATATCGGGAGGGCCGCTATTAGGCCAGTGCTAACCCGAATTTGGCGAGTTGTGCAAACCGACCAGTGTACCACCACGAAATCTGTTGTTTGGTGGTAACCTTGCAAAAAGGGTCAAAGACTGTTATGAGGTTGTTATAACCATGGCCCTCATTAAGCCAGCTGGAAGCAAGGCAAAAAAAGGTTCTCTACAAGAAGTCGAGGACAACAAGGCCGCAAGGAAAGATGCGGGTAAGGAATATAACATTGACAGACGATGAATTAACTGATGTTCCTGTTCAAATTGGGGAAGGTTAAAATTGTTCTCAAACAATTGGCAGCAGTTGACATCAGATTTGTTCATACTTAGTGTATTGAAGGGGTGAAAAATTGGATTTTACTATGACAGTCTACCTAATCAACATTTTCCTAGTCGTAAACTTATTTTTCAGATGAGGAAAATGTGCTTATTCAAGCAGAGATTCAGTCGTTACATAAGAAGGGGTAATTGAGCCTTCTGTCTATCAAAGTCAACAATTTCTGTCAAGTATATTTCCCAGATCTAAAAAGACTGGGGGATGTAGAATTATTTTGGATTTATCGAATTTGAACAAATTTGTTTGTTATAGGCATTTCAAAATTGAGACCTTTACCACGGGCAAACATCTAGTGTCCAAAGGGTATCATATGGCAACCATTGATTTAAAGAATGCGTATTACGCAGTGTCTATTCATGGTGATGATAGAAGATATTTGAAATTTATTTGGATGACTGAGCTGTGGCAATTCAGGACATTGCCGAATGGATTAACTTCAGCTCCTAGATTATTTACTAAATTGGTAAAACCTGTGTTAGCATTACTTAGAGCTCAGGGGCATGTGGTAATGGCCTATTTAGATGATATTCTGATTGTTGGAAAGACTCATGCTGAAACTCAATCATCAGTTTTCAGTTGTTAAAATCACTTTTGAACAAATGGGATTTGTTATTTCACCCAGATAAATCTAAATTATCACCAGTCCAAATTATTGATTATCTGGGATTTACCATTAAATTCCAATCACATGTTGGTAACTTTGCCCAGGGATAAATTGAATCAGTTAATTGAGGACTGTGTTAATCTCGTTGGAGAACAACGGCCTTCGATTAGACAAGTAGCCAGTTTTATTGGGAAGTTGTTGCAGCCTTTCCAGCTTGTGCAGTATGGTCCTCTGCATTATCAACAATTACAACCATCAAAGGAACAGGCACTGAGAATACAAAGGGGCCATTTTTGATAGGCCTATGCAGTTGTCAGCTGAGGCGATTGCTGACATACAATGGTGGATAGTACATGTTTCAAAAAATTTAAGGAAGGTTTTGGTGGAATCACCGTCACTGATATTACAGACTGATGTAAGTGCACTGGGTTGGGGGTGCAACATATATGTCTTCTAGTTGTGGAGGCAGATGGAATGTGGATGAGACAATCGCTTCCTCAATTAAGAGGGATTAATTATTTAGAGTTGTTGGGCACCTGGTATGGGCTCAAAGCTTATTGTTCTACAAGGAGGGACCTGCATGTGCAGGTCAGATTGACAACACCACAACAGTGGCATATGTAAACCACATGGGTGGAGTTAAGTCACAGTCTTGTGATAGACTGGCTAACCAGATTTGGAGCTGGTGTATTGACCAAAATATCTGGCTTTCAGCACTTTATTTGCCAGGAAGAGGTCACGTCAGTTTAATGACAAACATTGAATGGATGTTAAATCAGGATGTATTTTTAACCAAATGATTGATCAGTATGCATTGCCAGATATTGACTTGTTTGCATCTCGATTAAATCATCAGTTACCTAGATATGTTTCATGGTAACCAGATACTGGGGCAGTAGCAGTGGATGCATTTTCGCTGCATTGGGGGAGGAATGTTTGTGTATGTATTTCCTTCATTCTGTCTCATCAGCAGATGTTTGCAAAAGATCAAGGAGGACTCCGCTTCAGGGGTATTGGTAGTGCCAGATTGGCCTACACGAGCATGGTTTCCCGTTGTATTACAAATGGCTAGGGAGCCTTACATGCTTATGCCCAAGAATAAAAATCTACTGGTAAATCCAGTCACTGGGGATCAACATCCTTTATAGGATAGTATTGATCTGTTAATTTGCAGATTTTTAAGGAGGCCATACCTATGGGAGAGGACTCTCTCATCGAACTGTGGATGTTCTCACGTCGGCCTGCAGGGATAGTACACAGGAGCAATATATCACCTATATAAGGAAGTGGGAGCAATTCTGCCTACAGCAGGATATTGTATATCACACTGCAGGGATCACGGATGTATTGGAGTTTGTCAACTCTTTATTTT
Source organism: Okamejei kenojei (assembly GCA_035221665.1). Lineage (NCBI taxonomy): Eukaryota > Metazoa > Chordata > Chondrichthyes > Rajiformes > Rajidae > Okamejei > Okamejei kenojei. Next base: position 147,165,083 of record CM069133.1, read on the forward strand.
GACCAAAAAATTAAGTTACAGTGCGATTAATTCAGCCAGAAGTGCTCTGTCTTCTTATTTACCTATGAATGCAGAATTGCATACAGTAGGGACACATCCGTTAGTTTTTCACGATTCATGAAGGGAGTTTTTCAATTTTAATCCTCCTAAACCCAGGTATGCCGGTATTTGGAATGTGAGTGAGGTTTTTATGGCTCTTCGCCAGTGGGCTCCTGTTACAAGCCTATCAGTAGCCAAATTATCTATGAAGGTGGTCATGCTTATGGCGTTGGTTTCAGCTCAACGTGTATAAATGTTGAAAAAGCTACGGCTAGATAGAATGCATGTGTCGGCTGATGCCATTATATTTTATGTCTATGATTTGCTTAAACATAATAGAAGAGGCATGACAGGATGTAAGATTGTGTTTTCAGCATACCCCGCAGATGATCGTTTCTGTATAGTCTCACATTTATCTCGTTACATTGAGAATTAATAAACCTCTGAGAGGAACAGAGTTGGCTTTGTTTATTAGTCACAAAAAACCACACAGTAAGGTGTCGGTGCAAACTATTTCAAGGTCCTCGCGGCCGCAGGATGGTCCAGTGAGCTAACTTTTCAGAGGTTTTGTCACAAGCCGATTTCAAGGCTCGGGGTGTTTGCTGATTCTGGTATCAGTACTGTTACATTTTTCCCCTGAGTTAGAGGGGTTTGTTATGATTTGTTTGTAAATAAACTGTTATTTCATTTAACAAATGTATTACTGATGCATGATTGATTGTTAACGACTTTTGAGTCAATCCAGGCAGTGTGAACATCGGATTTGAGTCTGCGGCGTGAATTCACAGTGCTTTGAAGTCTTCACGTAGTCACTCACGTGACCTCCGAAGTAAAATAGTAAGATTAAACGAGAACTTACCAGTTTGAAGTTTGAACTTTATTTTATGAGGAGTCGAGTTGAGGGACTACGTGCCCTCCGCTCCCACCCTCATAGATCTCATCTGGTAGTTCTAGTTTTATCATCTTACCGTTATACTTCGGTCATTGTTAGCTGTGAATTCATTCCGCTGCTTTGAAGATTGACGCACCAACGGCTGTACGGGCTTCTATTCACGTAGTCCCTCAACTCGACTCCTCATAAAATAAAGATCAAACTTCAAACTGGTAAGTTCTCGTTTAATCTTACTATTTAAGACTGCACCAATCATGTACAAAGTAAGAAATAATTTACTTCCAGGAAATATACAAAAACTGTTTATGGAAAGACAGGGTGGGTATAATTTGAGAGGGGAACATAATTTAAAAAAAACTCAATGTCAGAACAACTCTTAAAAGTATGTACATAGCAATCTGTGGGGTGAATTTGTGGAATGGTCTGGAACAGGAGATACAACTTAGCACAAACATAATTCAGTTTAAAAAGATGTACAAAAACACTTTTTTAAAAGGATATTGGTCATGAGGAATAGGTGATTGTGAGTGGGATATTTGTTATACTGATTGTATTGGGAAGGGTGATTATAGCGTGATGGGTTGTATATATGACTAAAAGATGCTGTATAGTATATGAGGGTTTTTACTTTTTCTTTTTTCTGTTTTTCTTCTTTTTTGTATGGCTTTGTAAATATTTGATTAACGTATAAATGCAAATAATTCGGTGTACATATAGCTGCTGGTGTACATATAGCTACTAAATTTGTATAAGATAATTATAAGCAGTTGAATAAGGGGTGGGAATTAATAAACTTTGGCTTCTTCCTGCTCCTTTTTGGACACATACGATTTCATTTATTTATAGATACTGTTTATGACACTATAAATATTCTTGTTTTGTTTTTTGTATGGTGTTTCACACTTGCTTTTTTATTCTTTTATTCTGTTCCAAATAATGAATTAAATAAATAAATAAAAGATACAAACATGATTTTTGTCTTTCTGAGTTTGGACTAGTCATTCTTCTAGTTTCCTTTTGGCAATGTGTACTTACATGTGAGCACCTTTGTGCTGGAGACCAGGTTTGCTAAGAATAGAGTCATTTGCTCAAACTAAATATCATATGAGTTGCTATCATCCTACAGAGAATATACCTTCTGCCTTTCAATGCTTCATACAAACCCAAATTCCAGGAGGTAGTTAAAGCGCAGCATGTAACCATTTTTGTTCCCAAATCTGATCTCTTCAGATTGACCTGTCACTTTTAATAAAATAATGGCCTCCATACAGTATAAATTCCTTACTGTCATGGTAGACTGTGGCCAATCAGCATCTGTCTACTGATGGAGCCACAGCAACAAAGGTGTTTTCAGTGCTCGATTTTTTAATTTAATTCAATTAACTTATTTTAATTAGCTTCTGGTCTAATGAGGGATCTAATCCCCGACAGTGTAATGCTAGGGTATAAATCTATTTTCCAAGTGGTGCATTGAAAATCGGTAAGTCTTCTGTGCCATTGCTAACAGTTTGTTTGGATTAGAGCGAGTGGTTTTTATTTTGCAAATATCTAAAAAAATTGAGGCTTAAAATACTTCGAGGATGAAAAAATTGAGGGATACTTTTATAGCAATGACCCCAACTTTATTGCATATTATGTTAAAATATGCATCATGGCAGGATACAGCAAGACCACTGGATGAAACACATTTTTACTTCGGAGTCACGTGCATGTCGCACCGAACGGGCTGGAGGGCGCAGCTCCACCAGCGGGTAAGTAGAAACTCTGCAGGTAAGTGTTAAACAACTTTTCCTGCAGGTTATTTAGCTCCGTAAAAACTGGCTCGCGAAGTCAGTTGGAGTTACAACATGGACCGGTCCCGGGCGGAGAGTGCGCTCCAAGCGCGTGTATAGCGATGAGCCGCATTCTCGATCGGGTCGGGAGATAGTAGCCGGACCTCCGGTTCCGATACCGGGGCCGTTTCACCGTTACCACCAGTGGAAAGTGCTTCCAGGCCAGTGCCTGAAACTCAACAGGCTGTGGCTGCTAAGAGGCACAGCAAGGCCACAAGTAAAACAAACAGGCCAGTACTATCTGATGATTCAGATGATGGTGGTGATTCTCCCCCAGGGGCTAAAGAGATGTGGGGAAAAATGCAACAGATGGAACACATGCTGCAGCTTTTGGTACAGCAAGGGGCTAAAAGCCACAGAGACTTCTCAGACAATTGAGCAGCAGGGATCCTGTGAAGAGGATTACCTGGAATACCGCCGTGGTGAATTCCTTCAGCGCCTGTTATAGGACTGGGGGATGCCTCCCTAGAATATCAAATGGGAGATGCGGGGCAGGATGCAGCTGACCCTATGTCTGGTGTCCCTGCTTATGTGCAAACACCAGAGCACAAGAGCCTTGCTCCGGGTGTACCGGACATAGCAATGTATTTTGCTATTCCGGAGGGAACAGGTGAGGCCATGGAGGAATACCTAGCAACTAATGTAAATTACTTAGTTTTCTCACCCAGCTACAACTATCTGTCATGCAGGAGACAAGCAGCAAATATTAAACACCTGTTAACTGTGCTTCATTAAAAGTGCCAATGGTGAACCCAGCAATATGGGCACCCATGAGTCCTTCCATGAGGGGGCAGGAGGTTCGTTATCAGCACGTCCTCAAACTGGTGGCGGCCACGATCACTGCATTTGGCACCATGGTCCGAGGGACCGTGTTATCTCCGTTACAGAAAGATATGTTAGCCATGATGTGTAACGTCTTCTTCGAAATTAACTGCATTCGTAAAATTGCCATCAGGCCTACTTTAAATCAAAAATTTGCTGCACTCTGTAAGGCGACCAACGTCCAGGCGCCTGAACTCCTGTTTGGCTCCGATCTGGTCAAGCAAATTAAAGATATTGATGAGGAGGCGAAAACTATGGGGCTAATGAAGCCGGCCGCATCTCGTCCGTCTCTTCGGAAGCCGGGGATCGTTTACCGCAGGTCCGATCCGGGTGCTGGGCCCAGCAGAGGGAGGCCAGGGGTGGCAACGAGGGTATCCACCACGTCAGGTTCCCTATAACCCCAACACGGCCAGACAACAGGTTTCCAAAACACCGACAGAGGTACAGGGACTTTGTGTTCAAGTTACAAATTCGGGTGTGCAACCTCCTATTGGAGGTCGGTTACAATTTATTTTATAACGAATGGTGTTGTATAACGTCTGATATCTTTATACTAAATACTGTGTCAGGGTCCACCATTGAGTTTATCTCAGGGATAGATCCACCTTTCCAGCATAAGCCTAGTAAAGTGTTGGAGTTTTCTGTTCCGGAGACTGAGCAAATCAATGTGGAGATTCAGAATTTGTTCCGTAAAGGTGTGATTGAAAAAGCAGTTCATCATGCTCAACAATTTGTGTCTAATATTTTTCCCAGACCAAAAAGATGGTGGTTGTCGAGTAATTCTGGATCTCACTCAATTGAATACTTCAGTTCTCTATAGGCATTTTAAAATGGACACATTCGTTACTGCAAAGCAGCTGATGTCCCAGGGTTGTTATATGGCCACCATTGATTTACAAGATGCTTATTATTCGGTGCCAATTCATGTTGATTATCGGAGGTACTTGAAATTTAATTGGATGGGACAGCTGTGGCAATATAGAGCATTGCCTAATGGATTAAGTTCTGCACCTAGGTTATTTACTAAATTGGTGAATTGAGGGCCCACAATCACATTGTCATGGCCTATTTAGATGATATCTTAATTGTGGGCACCACTCAAGAGTCAGCTGCAGCCTCTGTTACAGCAACCAAGAATCTCTTTGAATCATTGCGGTTTTTTTGGTCCATCCACTTAAGTCCAGGTTACAGCCAACCCAACAGATTGAGTATTTGGGGTTTCTTCTGGATTCAGTTCATATGACAGTTACATTACCAGCTGCTAAGGTACTAGATATTGTTAATGTCTGTATTCGTCTTACACAAACTCTTTACCCTTCCATCCGAGACGTTGCAAAGGTCATTGGGAAATTGGTAGCAGCCTTTCCGGCAGTACAGTTCGGGCCTTTGCATTATCAACATTTGCAAAGAGCAAGAGAACAAGCATTGAAAGAGAATGCAGGTCATTTTGATCTGCTTATGCAGTTACCCACCACGGCTCTGGCAGAATTGAAGGGTGGGTTGTTAATATTAGCCAAGCCACCAATTACATTTTGGTGGACGAACCTTCAGTGATTTTACAGACTGATGTTAGCGCTTTCGGATGGGGGGCTACAGACACAGAGTCTAGCTGTGGGGGTAGATGGACTGAGAAAGAGTACTTGCTTCTTCACACACATGGTATTAATTACCTGGAGTTATTGGGTGTTTTTTTATGGGCTAAAAGCATATTTCTCCACCATGTCAGATTTCCACGTTCAACTCCAGATTGATAACACTACAGCTGTGGCATATATTAATCATATGGGAGGAGCAAGATCGGTGTTATGTGATAGTTTGGCAAATACTATCTGGGATTGGGTGTATTTCTGGGTTTCGGCCATCTACCTACCAGGATAGATAATGTGGTAGCAGACCTTAGGTCGAGAAAATTTAATGACAATATAGAATGGATGTTGAATGTCAGCATATTTCAAACCATTGTTGCTAGATTTGGTTTGCCAGATATTGACCTCTTTGCATCCAGACTGAATCACCAGCTGCCTAAATATGTCTCCTGGGAGCCAGATCCAGGTGCAGTAGCTGTGGATGCGTTCTCGTTACACTGGGGGACATTCGTTCTTTTATGCGTTTCCTCCATTCTGTCTGATTCCGAAATGTCTTACTAAAATAGAGCGGGACTCCGCCAATGGTGTTTTGGTGGTCCCAGATTGGCCAACACAACCATGGTTCCCCTTGGTACTGAGAATGATGGCACAGCCATTCATGCGCATTCCCCAGCAGCAGTCATTTTGTTGGGTGCAATCCGGTTACAGGAGAAAGTCACCCATTACATGACCATATCAATTTGTTGGTCTGCAGGTTCTGACCAGACCATTTCAAGGCCTTGGATTATCGAACAGGACCATGGAGGTTATGACTGCAGGGTGGAGAACTAGCACTAAAAAGCAATACCCTCGTGCACATTAAGAAAATGGGAATGCTTCTGTGTACAGTCTAATATATCATATGCTACTGCTAGTATAAGGGATGTGTTTGGAGTTCCTTGCTACTTTGCATTTTGATGAGCACCTTAGCTATAGTGCTATTAACACTGCTCGCAGTGCTTTGTCCTCTTATTTAGGGCAGTCTTCAGCACGACAACCTATTGGGTCTCGTATATTGGTGTCCAGGTTTATGAGAGGGAATTTTTAACAAAAACCCCCTCAACCCAGATATACAGCAATCTGGGATGTCAGTATAGTTCTCACACTGCTGCGGCAATGGCTCCAATTGCGTCATTATCTTTGCAAAATTGACTCTTAAAGTGGTTATGTTAATGGCATTGGTTTCAGCACAACGTGTCGAAACATTGCACTTGTTAAGAATAGATGATATGCATTTTTCTCAAGATGATGTTACATTTTTATGTCTGTAATTTACTCAAACAAAGTAGACCAGGCAGGTCTGGAAACAGGGTGATGTTTAAAGCATATTCTGGTGACCAACTGTTATGTGTCGTTAAACATTTAACCCAATATGTTGAGTTAACCAGAGTCTGAGAGGTTCGGAGTTAGGACTTCTCATTAGTCACAACAAGCCATATCAGCACGTGTCTGTGCAAACTATTTCTAGATGGTTGAAACAGGTGCTCAGTTCTGTGGGCATCGACTCTGATGTGTTTGAAATCTCACTCCACCAGGGCGGCGTCTACATCCGCGGCGAAGGCTCAGGACGTGCCGCTAGATCAAATCCTCGTGGCCGCAGGGTGGTCTAGAGAGGCAACTTTTTCTCGGTTTTACGATAAACCAGTTCAGGCAAAGCCACGGTTTGGGTCTGCTGTTTTGGGTTCCCTTTAATTTTATTGCTTTGTTTTATATCGCTTATTGTTTGTAATTTCCCCCTGGGTCAGAGGGGTCATTACTCTGTTTGTTATTAAAAATCGTTTATTGAATTATTCATGTAATGTTCAATATCTTCTTTATTGTACTACTGTGTCAACCGAAGCAGCTTGTCGTATGGAGTGCATCTGCGGCATGCAAACACAGAGCTTTGAAATCTTCACGTAGTCACTCACGTGACTCCGAAGTAAAATAGTAAGATTAAACTGGGAGAAATTACCAGTTTGAAGTTTGATCTTTATTTTATGAGGAGTGACGTTGAGGGATTACGTGCCCTCCGCTCCCACCCTCATAATCTAAGAGATCATCTGGTAGTTCTAGTCTTCTACGAGCCTTACTATGTTACTTCGGCTATTTGTTTCTGTGTTTTCACGCCGCTGCTTTGAAGTATGACGCGCATGCGCCTGGCGGGCCTTCTTCACGTAATCCCTCAACGTCACTCCTCATAAAATAAAGATCAAACTTCAAACTGGTAAGTTCACGTTTAATCTTACTATTTTTGAGTGATTTCGAAACCAGTTTTATGATGCTCACTGGCATCTGAAAACAAGAATGCTGGAAAAACACAGCAGGTTCAAGCAGGGCAATGTGACAAATCTCTGATTTCAAATTGAAGATTACAATCAAAACATTAACCTAGATACATCTTTTGGATGCTGATTAACCTGCTGTGCAATTCCAGTATTTTCTGTTTTATTTTACACTTTCAACTTTCAAAGCTTTTCTTTTCATCTCCAATCATGAGCATCCCCTTTCTGACTTCAAGGGCACATGTTCGATTGCACTGCACTGACAGGCTCTGTAGAGCAGCCTTTTGACTAATAATGATTCTTTGAAGCTGTCAATTTGTTGGAGCTAATTACAGCGAGATATTTAAACAGGTCGGCATTGCTGTAATATACTGTTAAGACCTCGACATAAAACACCAGTGCAACCATTTCTGAACACTTTTTCACAACCAAACCTCCAAACTAACTGCAGTCGTTTTATCTCCCTGTAAGCATTAGCATAAATCACAGTCTAAACCTCAGTGTGTTGATGGAAAACCATGTCTGAAAAACAGACATTGGAATCACAGAGATTGAAGCACAGAGGGAAAGGTGGGCAAATGCAACAATTCAGAACCTGTAAATGTTCAACATCCAATGAGTCATATCGTGTGAGTAACCCGAACAAATGTTTGATTTGAATTCTGCAGCATGAAATTGCTATAAAGTTCAAGGATGGGTTGGACTTGCTCAACCCTTCTAGGTTTATTAGCATTTGTACATTCTATTCTAAATGGTCACTTGGCTTTGCAGGCAATGTAGTAACATTACTCCACCATCTTGATGCAATGTAAATGTAAGGTTATGATCACACAGCCTTCTTCTAGGCTTATCATTTGGTGTTTTCTTCGTGATTTATTCAGATTAGTTACCTGCTAACTCAAAACCCGTAAACTTAATTTGTCACATTATCATCAGATTCTGATCCCAACAACCAAATATTGTTACATGCAATCGCAAGTTGCAGGAGGAATAATGACGATGAAGAATCCCTGTGGTTCCCATGAATAAAAGAAGCAACTGCTCTCACTTTGGTGGAATTTATAAACCCACAAAAGGGCAGATGACGAATACAGCAACTTCTCAGATTTTCAGATTGTTGAACTTCACACCACCTCCAGACCAAGGAGATGTGTCATTTTGAGTCATAAAGTCATAGATCTATATATAACATTTATATAGCTAAAGTGGATAATCCTTTAGGTTGGAGGGAGCGGATGCATGTGGAATGGAGCATACTCCCTCAGTCTGGTGCAGGCACCATTCAGATCAGTGCTCTCTGCTCACTTAGCCACAGTAACTGTACTACTCATTGGCCTTTTTGCCTGTCTAAATGCTTGATTGCATCAGTGGAAGCCAAATTGCATTTCTTATAGGGATAATGCATTTTGGCTGCATCAGGCGTGGACGGGTGTTCTGGGTTATGGTCTAGAAACAATATAATGCATGCCGCTATCTTGGAATAGAATACATCAGGAGCCGCCCTGACGTGCCTCTGGAAGGTAGATCATCTCATGCTGCAGTCTTGGAGGAGCTGTGAATCGAAGTTGATAGTCGTGGTGGGTTGGAGGTATACCAATACTACAGTGACGTGAGCTGTGGCTGGAGCAGGAGAGTATATTTAGTGAAGTACATGTATCTCTCAGACCATTTGTCACTGAGGTTCAGATAGGACAATGGTTCCCTGAAAATTATAGGAGATGATTCCCTCAAAACCTGAGGTAAAAGTAGCACTTGCTGAGTTCCCTTCTCTCCCTTTGCTTCTTTGCCACTGTTTTCTAAAAACTCATCTTGCTTTGCTTGTCATATTCCCTGAGTCATGTCCAGCAACTACTGAAGCCTTGAAGACAAGCAGGTACCTTCAGTGCAAGGTACACCATTCCAAGCAGAGGTCAACAACACTATAGTGCTCCACAAAGCGCATACCACTTGTGGAATCCTTCCAGCAGTATGTAGTAATCAGTCAACCAATGTTATGCAAGTGGATGATAATCTTTTCAAGGAGGTCTGGTGGACGTCCTCTCCTCTTCAATACAAAATTCAGCCGGAGGGTTAGAAGAGGATGTTAGATGGAATGCAGAGCACCAGATTGGCAACATTCACGTGCAATTAAGCTGACGCACAGTATCTGCCTGCTCAGCATTTGTCTGGCAAACCATGTGTCATGTCACCAAGATCCCTCACCAATGCAACAGTCAGCATGACTCAGGCTAAAATTGAGCATGACAGACATAATGAAGCAAAATTCTGTGGCCTGTTTCTCTCTGCAAAATAATTTTAGCTGCGGCAAAAGCTAGTGTAAACTGGTTTCTCATAATTGTTTCTGGAGGTGTCATTTTATGTGTGGATTTGTGCACATGAATAATTTAATCATGGAACATTATTTTATATTGTCCTTAGAAATGTTCGACGCTTTGAAAACTTTTGGCTGATACATTGGCTTTTATGCAAAAGTGATTGAAAATTAAAATCTTTCTGATGGCAATGTTTTATTCTGTTGTATGCTCCTGGTGGACAGGTGTCAGAGAACATGAGCTTGCAGATGAAATCATTATCTTTAACAGTTCAAGCATGAATAAATAAGCTATGTAGGACACAAGCCAGGTACTTTGATTTGGAACTCAGTCAGGTGCAGAATGCCCTTCCTGGAACTAATCCCATTATGTTTCATCAAGGTACTAATTTGACATATAAGGCCTGGACAATGTGCAAACCACAAGTCAATCAAATGCTGCCATATTCAAGAATTGGCTTCATTTTGCAGAGGTTAGTTTGATTGGTATCTCTTGCACTTCAGGTTATCTTTGGGCTACAATAAAGCTAATGGAGCTGATGAAAATGTGTAGGTAGAAACTGCAGATGTTGGTTTAAACCGTAGATAGACACAAAAAAGCTGGAGTATCTCAGCGGGACAGGCAGCATCTCTGGAAGAAGGAATGGGTAAACGTTTCGGGTCAACACCCTTGTTCAGTCTCGACCCCAAAACGTCACCCATTCCTTCTCCCCAGAGTTGCTGCCCTGACCCGTTGAGTTACTCCAGCTTTTTGTGTCTATTAATGAAGCTGATGGTTGGTTCTTTGCTCCAAGAAGAACCAAATAATATGAGTCACTATATCAAAGCTGTGAAGAATAAACCTGCACACTTACATAAAAAGCCTCTAACAAGAACTTTGAAACGGAATAAAACATTCTAAGACAATCAATTTTGTACTGAGACCAGAAGAGTCAAACCACTTATTTTGGTCTTATCTACTGATTTCCGCCAGCCTTTGCCTAAATTAACTTTGTCAAGATAGAATGTAAATTTAACACAACGTGACAATGAGGACCACTGTTATCACAAAGCGGTGTCTTTTTAAAAGGTGTTCCATTGTTATGTAAACATAACAATCTATTTTGCACATACCAGGCCCCACAATCAGCAGTAAGATATTTGAAAAACGCTAACCTCATTTTATCAGTGTTTTGGTTGAGGTAAATACATTAATCAACTTCACCAAGAAAACAGCTAGAACTTCTGAAATGGCAACGTCAATTTATATCCTGAGGAATTGGAAGTGCTTCAGTTTAACTTCAGCTGCAGCTTCTATATTGTAGTTCTCCCTCAATTATATATTACACCATGTTTGTAATGCTTCTTTTCTTGGAAATTAATTTTCAATAAATTACATACTACATTATATGTTGTTGCATTTGAACCTTTTAACAATGGTGAGAGTAATAACTAACTGAACCAAGCTGAAACTACTTTATATTACCAGATCTTAATTGTCTTGGCAGATACTGACAGGGTACCATGTTCGATCCGCATATTCAACCATATGGAGCTTCTCAGGCTACCATTTAAAGGACTAGAATTAGCAAGAATATCCTCCAAATTAAGGAGAGAATTAATGAAAGAATAACCTTTGTTGTAAGTATTTGTGTGTGTAGATGGTAGGACAGAACAGGACTGGTCTCAAGTAACAACTTGGTCTGTGAGATCAGGGAGTAAATTATTTGGTGTGACAACAGCTGGTAGGTCTGTTCTTGAAATATCTCAAGAGAGATTTTATGAGAAAGCCATAATTATTTATTCTAAATAATTGGAAAGATTACTGGAATTCCAGCCACATTGCATTTTATCCATTTTGCAACAGAATCACAAACAGGCCCGGAGCCATATTGTCCCCAGCTGATTTGCCTTGAAACAAAGCATCGTTTTTTGGAATAAGGTAGAAATTAGATGGGAGACCCTGTTTGGAAGAGTGCAGCAACAGCAGTATCTCACCGTTGGTTCATTGCTTATGCACTGACCCTTCTTTTCCTGGAATACTCACCTTGAAGAAGTTCTGCAATAGGATTTCTGCTTGTTGACCTTCCCTTCATTCTAATTTCAATGAACCGTTTTCCTCTTTTCCTGGCACTAATTTTAATAAATGAAAAGTGAGTTGGCTTGATCACGGATGTACAACTCTTGCTTGCCTTTCCATTCCCAACAAACACCCAACGTCCCTGCACCTTGAGTTTGAGTATAATTTATTGTCATGTGAAAAATCTTTTGTTGCATGCTAACCAGCCAACCCAGTAAACCCCCCCCCCCATCTCAATAATTATCTGCAAATAATACTTTATGTCAAGGCAAGAGGACACACTTCCACTTTTGTCTTTGGGAACCTCTCCTCTTTAACCTTTAAATGTTTCTGTGTTGTCAGTATGGTCATTCATACTGGAAAATAGCAACCACACAATAATCCCTCCATTAAGCCACAAGTTAGGACTAGAGCTCTTTGTTAAATTGGGGCATTTCCTCAAGGCTCTGACATTTTGGATGCCGGTCAAAGCGTTCTCTTGGGTTTAACTTGTCATTTTATTCTCCTTCTTAAAAAGATTGCTGTAAGTAGATGTTTACTATTCACACACTTAAAAAGAAATGAGCCAATGCAGGCTGTGCCATCTCAGACACGTTAGTGCAGTTGTCATGCACTACTTATAGTTTTTCTTTTCACTTTTAATTTATAATGATTTAGAAGTGGTGTGAACGTTACAGAACATGGAGTTAATTTCATACTATTCTCAAAATGAGGAAGCTGGCTAGACCTCTACACATAAAATATTCACAGTAGCTCTTCTTCCAATTGGGTCCTTTAGGCCATCGCTGGTGATTTGCTTTGTGGTTGGGAAAGAAAGGTTTATATACAGTCCCAGCTTATTCATTTTTTACTCGGGTAATTCTGTTGCTATTAGTGCAAGGAAACAACAAAGGCACCATAAGCATAGAATGCCACTGAAGAATCCTCTTTAAATATTTAAAACCATTGGCTGCAAATTTTTTGCCAAGTCCAAAACTGAACATATGTGTTGGGGATAGGATCAGAGGTTGATGCTATCTTTGCTGTTAATTAAAATAAATAAATAATGCCTCTCCCATCTTACAAAAGTAGTGGAGAAAACAACCTTTTCTTTGGGAAAAAAAATTGAGATCAGATTTGCATTTTAGAAAATTACATGTGCTGAAATTCTAAGCTGTTTGAAATACCTTCCAAAGTGAATTGAGAGCAAGGAGGCACAAGAGACTGCATATGATGGCATCATGTGCAATAGAAAGCTATCAAAGTTCTAATTGTATGGTTTTCAATTAGTGCTTATTTACATCACAGGCCTGACCCGCTTATAATGGTGACTTACATGTTAATTCTGCAATCAGAGCATATCTGTGAAAAATTGAATTCTATGAGGATTTCAGTATAGGAGTAAAGAGGTCCTTCTGCAGTTGTGCAGGGCCCTGGTGAGACCACATCTGGAGTATTGTGTACAGTTTTGGTCTCCTAATTTAAGGAAGGACATCCTTGCCATTGAGGAAGTGAAGCGTAAGGTTTCACGAGATTGATCCCTGGGATGGCGGGACTGTCATATGAGGAAAGATTGGAAAGACTGGGCTTGTAGTCACTGGAATTTAGAAGGATGAGAGGGGACATTATTAGAAAACGTGTACAATTATAAAAGGAACTGGATATGCTAGATGCAGGAAAAATGTTCCCAATGTTCAGAACCAGCCAGCCAGAGTCTAAGAATAAAGGAGGCAATTTAAAACTGAGATGAGAAAAAGCCTTTTCACCAGAGAGTTGTGAATTTGTGGAATTCTCTGCCACATAAGGCCAATTCACTGGATGAATTTAAAAGAGAGTAAGATAGAGCTCAAGGGCTACACGGAATCAAGGGATATGGGGAGAAGGCAGGCACGGGTTACTGATTGTGGATGATCAGCCACGATCACAATGAATGGCAGTGCTGGTTCAAAGGGCCAAAAGGCCTCTCCTGCACCTATGTTCTATGTTTCCATGTTTCTATGTTATCCAATAAGACTTGCCCCCACCTTGTCATAAAATGAATTTTTCTTCATAGTGAAATCTTTGTAGCCGCAGAAGGCACACATATAGCAAAAAAATACAGAGTTTTAAGAGTAACTCAGCATATCAGGCAGCTTCTCTGGAAATGTGGTGAGGTGACGTTTCTGGTTCGGGACCATTCTCAGACTGATTATGGTTAGGGGTAGAGAAATGGCGGCAGGACAAATGCTGGCAAGAGTATGGGTGGATACAGGTGAGGTGAGGGGAGGGGGTAATTGGTAGAATGGTTGGACAAGGCCAGAGATGAAATCACAACAATTGTGAGATAAGGAAAGAAAATTGTTGCCATTGTCAAACCAGAGGAAGGAATATAGGTGGAAGGGGACTGGGGGAATAGCAAAGAGATAAATGAGCACACATCCAGATGGGGCACAGGGGAAAGATGTGGGGGAAGGGGTGAGGATGTTTGTAGGTTAGTTACCTAAAAATTGGAGAATTCAATTGTTTATACCATTAGTTTGCAAGACACACAAGCAGAAAGAGGAGGAATGGAAGGGAGATAGAGCGTCATAGAAACATCTAGAAAAATAGGAAATTTAGGTGCAGGGATTAGGCCCAGTTTGTTGTGGGCATCACTGCTTTTCTCTGACAATGGAGGAAGCCCAGGACAGTCTTAAAGGTCAGTGTGGAATGGAGAAGCCTGTCACAACCCTTAAGGGAGTTAAAATGGTTAGCCAGTCCTGACATCCCAAATCCTGGGGATGGCAATAATCTGGAGAAGCACGCAATACTCCTTGGCACCTGTACAACAAGCGCAAGTGTTCGGGGCCGAATGTTCACCTGATCTACAGGGAGAAGAGGTCCAGCACCTGACAACCTGGTGTGCCGATAATTAACCTCGTCCTCAACTCCCAGAAGATGAAGGAAATCATTGTCGACTTCAGAAAGAACAGAGGGGGCAGACACACCCCCATCCATATAAACGGGACTGAGGTGGAGCGTGTCTCCAACTACAAATTCCTCGGGGTACACATCTCGGAGGATCTGTCCCGGTCCCTCAACACCTCCAAAGCTGATCAAAAAGGCGCAGCAGCGCCTTTACTTCCTGAGGAGGCTCAAAAAAAGCCCACCTGTCCCCCCAGATCCTGACCAACTTCTACCGTTGCACCATGGAAAGCATCCTGACCACCCGCTTTACGGTCTGGTACAGCAGTTGCACCGTAGCAGATAGGAAGGCACTACAACGGGTGGTGAAAACCGCCCAGCACATCATCGGTGCCCCGCTCCCTGCCATGGATGCCCTCCACCGAAAAACGGGTGTGTCTGAGACGGGCTGCCAGGAAGATCATCAAGGACCCCTCCCACCCTAACCATGGACTGTTTGCCCTCCTACCATCGGGGAGGCGGTACAGGAGCCTCAGGTCCCGCACCAGCAGGATGAGGAGTAGCTTCTACAATAAACACGATCGCACTGCAGAACTCGGAGTCCCGCCGATAGATTTTCCACATCTGTATTTATTTATCTGTATTTACCTGTATATTGCTATCACTTCGTACTGTCACTAAACTGCATTTCGTTGTACCCATACTTGTATCTGTGCAATGACATTAAAGTTGAATTGAATTGAAATCTATGCTTGGTCTTGCCGATGTAAAGAAGCCCATGTCGGGAACAGTGAATGCAGTGAATTAGAGAGGAGGTGCACGTGTCCCTCTGTCTCACCTGGAAGGACTGCTGGAATCCCTGGATGGATGTGAGGGACGGACAGGTGTTACATCTCCTGTGGCTGCAGGGCATGTATCGAGGGAGGGGGTGGTTTGAATGAGAAGGGATGAGTACAATATGGATTGCGGAGGACAAGTGCGAGGTGGAAAGTTTGTGGATGAGAAGATGTAACTGGTTGATGGTATCACGTTGAAGGTGTGCGGAATTGTTGGGGAATGAAGTGTTGGATGTGGAGGCTGGGTGGGGTGAAAGATAGTCTGTCTCTTGCGAAGGAGACAGAGAGATCAAGAAAGGATAGAGAGGTGTCAGAGACAGTCCAAGTGAATTGGGGGGTACGATGGAAAGTTATGTCATAGAGTGATACAAGTGTAGAAACAGGCCCCTTCGGCCCAACCTGGACCACATTGACCAACATGTCCCAGCTGCACTAGTCCCACTTGCCTGCGCTTAGTCCATATCCCTCCAAACATGTCCTATCCATGTACCTGTCTAACAGTTTCTTAAACGATGGGATAGTCCCACCACAACTACCTCCTCTGGCAGCTTGTTCCTTACACCCACCACCCTTTGTGTGTAAATAGTTACCCCTCGGATTCCTATTAAATCTTTTCCCCTTCACCTTGAGTCTTCACTTTTCCCCTTACCCCTCGGGTCCTCGTTTCCCCTACTCTGGGCAAGAGACTCTGTGCATCTACCTGATCTATTCCTCATGATGTTGTGCACTAGTTAGTGGTAAAGTTAATTAAATCAGTAAGTTCTGCACAGGGTTCAGGAGGCAGCCCCCCGATGCAGTCATCAATGTAGCGGAGTTGGAGTTGGGAGGATGGTTTGCCAGTATATGTTTGCAATCAACAAAAAGACAGGCACAGCTCGGGCCCATGTGAGTGCCTGCAGCTACACCTTTAACTTGAAATCATATATTTTCAGTTAACATAGAAACAGTTTAAGTTCCAAGTGGCATCCAAAGTGCACAAACATCTTTTATGTAACAGAGTTTTGATAATGGTGAGAGTATTAGTGCATATATTGCTTGGCATTCACTGGATGGAGACTGGGCCAGCAGATCTTGATGTCTGGTCGTTGGGCTTCATTAACCACATCATTATAAAATTGCTGATCATTCCACCAAATGTCCAAATCACACATTGGAGAACAAAGTAGAGCGCGCTCTACCTCGCCTCCCACTCCATCAGTGTTATTTAAAGGGATCATCAACCACTTGATGTTATGCTGTAAACATGTACATGCTTAATTTTGATCCTGTCTTTTCTTTCCTCATAACTATATTTTTTGAATTATTATTTTGAACTTTCCCCAGAGTTAGGGGAATCAAGAACCAGAAGACATAGGTTTAAGGTGAGATGGGGGGGGGGGGGGATTTAATGGGAACCTGAAGTGTGACTTTTTTCACAAAAGGTGGTGGGTGCATGGAACAAGCTGCCACAGGAGGTTATTGAGGCAGGTACAATAGCAATGTTTCAGAAACATTAAACCAGGTATATGGTTAGGGGAAATTTTAGAGGGATATGGCCAAAAGCAGGAAGGTGGGACTAGTGTAGATGGCCCATGTTGGTCAGTGTGGGCAAGTTGGGCCAAAAGGCCTGGTACAATGCTATATGACTCTATGACTATGATTCTATTATAATACAGTCAGAATATGCCCCAAATATTCAGAGGCTGTAATTAGAAAGCCCACTGAGTCAAAGGACTTGTTTATGTGCCATTTTGTTGTCAATGTACATTTAATTGGTTTCAATAAGAGAGTTACTGGTGGAGAGGTTTTAATCAGATTCAGAATCAGAATCAGGAATCAGATTTTATTGGCCAAGTATGTTTGGCAACATACGAGGAATTTCACTGGCCAGGTCCGTCAAACAATTAAAAGCAACAGGACTCAAAAAACACATTTTAACATGAACATCCACCCCAGTGACATATTCCTCACTGTGATGATGGAAGGCGAAATAAAGTTTGTCTCTTCCTTTTGTTCTTCCTCGGGCGTGGGCCTCGAGCTGCGGTTTGACGGGATGATCTTGACTCCGTAGCTGACGGTGGCATTCAGGCCCTCTGTGTCGAGGCAATCAGCTCCCGCATCGGGGGATGTCAGCTCCCCGCGGAGGCGATTCAAACCTCGCGTCGGGGCTGGTTGAAACCTTCCCGACTCAGCCTCCCATCGAGACTGCGAGCCCTTGATGGTAAGTCCGCAGGCCGCGGTGGGAGCGATCCCAGGCAAGGATCTGCTCTGATGTTAAGTCCGCGCGACCCGCGGTGGGGCTCATGACAGTCTGAGGCGGCTTCCCAGCTCCAGCGATGGTAGACCACAGAGCCCGGAGAATGTGATCCGAAAAATGATCACCTCTCCGGTGAAGGTAAGGACTTGAAAAAAAACTTTCCCCGATCCCCCCTCCTCCCCCCACATAAAACAAACGATAGAACATAAAAACAAACTATAAACAGACGCTAAAAATAACAGAAAGGTGAAAAAACACTCACAAACAGACTGCCGGCAGGGCTGGCCATCTCCCCGGCACCAATTGAGAATATGTTATTCCATTTTGTATCGTCGTATTGTGCGACAAGGTCATTTTGCAAGCGCCATACTCCAAATCTGCCACGTATCTCAATGACCGGTTACTTCTACCATAGTATCCAGCTGCTACTGTGACTATTGGTATTGAATAGTTGGTCAAAACTCTGCATCCTGGCAGCAATCCTTCTCAAACAGTCATAAGGTCACAAGTAATAGGAGCAGAATTAGGCCCTTCAGCCCATCAAGTCTACTCCACCATTCAATCAAGGCTGATCTTTCTCTCCCTCCTAACCCCATTCTCCTGACACCCATACTAATCCAGCCCAGTGCCAACATCATTTGCATTACCAGAGAAAATCAAAGAGTATAAACTGGATGAAACAAGAAACTACTGAATGACAAAGTCAATCCAGCGTGCAACTCGTGTGCAAAACAGACATATCCTTTGCTTACTCCTGCAAGGCCTCCAGGGCAAATGTTGGAACTTACTCATCCACGTATTGTATAATTAATAAGATTTGATGTCAGAAACAGGTCTGTAGCGACTTTCAGCACCTGCTCCGTACACAATGCACCTCCCCTTTAAGAGATGCAATCTGGTGTGGATAAAGCAGGCTAACCATAAGTAATGCTGGCTCCCACAGTACTTCTAAGTAATGCTTCCAATCATCAACACTGGTAGCAAAGTGGAAATATATCAAAATCTGCAACGAAATTGGAGCGTTTCATGCATTGGAAGGAATGACCTGCATTTATCGCAAATCATGATTGCCAATGCCCATTTTCAGTGGCTGTTCAAATGAACTCCAGCGAGACAACACCTGGGTTTTACATGTGCGATTTTCATTTTGCTGCATTTGTCCAAAATAACTGCTGCTAACAGCTGTGAATAATAGCTTGGTCACCACAACCAGTGATTATGAGTATTCCTGTTCCTGTGTTATTATTCCCTAGTGTAAACAGTGAGCCCTGAAGCATTCCCAAAGTGAAAGAAATATACTATTAGTGTCCTAGCACATGATAACAGGTTGAATTTTAATTTGTGTGACAAGGAAACCTTACACCATAATTGGTTGCAAACTCAATCACACTTACTGCAAACTAGATTTTTAAATTACACCTTACATTAAATGCAAAGTATTTTGGAATTGGCATATTCATGAATATTAACATTTTTTACCAAGACCACATTTAATCACTATTGATCATTTTAATTTAGCATGGAATCAATCCCTTTGACCCATCGAGTCAATGTTGACCATTGATCACCCTTTTCATGCTCTATGTATTCCCACTTTCTCATCCACTCCCAACGCTTTAGAGGCACATTTATATTGGCCAATTAACATACAAAGCCACCCGTTTTGGGGATGTGTGAAGAAAATGGAGCACTGGAGGAAACCCAGGCGGTCACAGGGATGATGTGCAAACTCCACACATACAGCACCAAAGCTCAGGATTGAACCTGGGTCTCTGGTGCTGTGAGACTGCAGCTCTACCAGTTGTGTCACTGTAAACCCCAACTACACCATTAGACTAAAGCCACATTATTGGTATGGGCAGGAAAGAAATGGTAGAATGTATTAGAACTATAACCATATAACCATATAACAATTACAGCACAGAAACAGGCCCTCTTGGCCCTTCCAGACCACGCCGACCATTTGTTTTCCACTAGTCCCATCTACCTGCACTCAGACCATACCCCTCCATTCCCTTCACGTCCATATACCTATCCACTTTACTCTTAAATGCTAAAATCAATCCTGCCTCCACCACTTCTGCTGGAAGCTCATTCCACACAGCCACCACCCTCTGAGTAAAGAAGTTCCCCCTCACGTTACCCCAAAACCTCTGTCCCTTAATTCTCATGTCATGCCCTCTTGTTTGAATCTTCCTACCCTCAATGGAAAAACGTATCCACGTCAACTCTGTCTATCCCTTTCATCATTTTAAAGACCTCAATCGAGTCCCCCCTTAACCTTCTGCGCTCCAAAGAATAAAGACCTAACTTGTTCAACCTTTCTCTGTAACATAGTTGCTGGAACCCTGGCAACATTCTAGTAAATCACCTCTGTACTCTCTCTATTTTGTTGACATCCTTCCTATATTTAGGCGACCAAAATTGTACACCATACTCCAGAATTGGTCTTACCAATGCCTTGTACAATTTTAACATTACTTCCCTACTCCTATATTCAATGCTCTGATTTATAAAGGCCAGCACACCAAAGGCTTTCTTTACCACCCTATCTACATGCGATTCCACCTTCAGGGAACTA
The DNA here is from genome assembly GCA_035221665.1 of Okamejei kenojei. Classification (NCBI taxonomy): domain Eukaryota; kingdom Metazoa; phylum Chordata; class Chondrichthyes; order Rajiformes; family Rajidae; genus Okamejei; species Okamejei kenojei. The sequence goes on from CM069133.1 coordinate 147,185,442, forward strand.
TGCACAGTTATTCCTAGATCCCTCTGTTCCACAGCATTCCTCAATTCCTACCATTTACCATGTACGTCCTATTTTGATTTGTCTGCCAAGATGTAGCACTTCACACTTATCAGCATTAAACTCCATCTGCCATCTTTCAGCCCACTTTTCCAAATGGCCCAAATCTCTCTGTAGACTTTGAAAATCTACTTCATTATCCACAACACCACCTATCTTAGTATCATCTGCATACTTACTTATCCAATTTTCCACCCCATCATCCAGATCATTGATGTACATGACAAAGAACAGTGGACCCAACACAGATCCCCGAGGCACCCCACTGGTCTACTAGAAATGTTTACATATTCTTGCTGGGTTAAAATGCAGAACATTTGAAAACAAATGTCAAATTGGGTACTCTTCAAAAGTACATTAAATTGTCAAGATCCATTATGAAAAGGGTTCACATCCAGAAACAGCACTAACATGTGATTCCTGACAAGACTTTGATCAAATTAGAAAAAGACATTGTTCTCCTGGAGGGGTGAAAGTCTGCAGAGAAGCTTCCACACATAGGGATATATTAGCATTGGCCAACGAGAAGCATGCCTTGGGGAAGGTCTTGTATGACAGAGGAAAAGACATTAGCTTTGATTTGCTTTTCCTTTGGAGGATTTTATAGAAGAAGCATTTGTTTTGAGATGTCTGCTGTAGTTTTTCCTGGTTTCAGAAGAAAGGTACCGGGTCAAGTTTGAAGTCTTGATTTTCAGGTATCCTTTTCCTCAATTGACCAAAGACCTTGAGCGTTGAAGTGAATATCATCACCACTGCCCTACTTTACTTTGAGATGGCTCTCATGTTGTGGGAAGTGCTCCACTTTTTAAGGGGTCCTGCAAGCCTGTGTATAACATGTATCTCTGAAGAATCTTTTGGGGTAGGAACTTTGTTTGAGCCGTCTGCTCCAAGGTCCCTGACCTACTAACAATAACAAAGTTTTGTATAGTGTTGGTAGGAATGCCAGTGGGAGCATCTCCAGGGAAGCAAAGGCTGGAGAAAATACCATATTTCAAAGAAGACATTGGAAGGTGTTTGAATAGCTTTATGCAAGTTCTGAAGTTGCTCGGAAAGAACTTACAATGTCAGCTGATTTTACCTTTAGCCAGTGAAATAACAAACTAGTATGGTGTGCATTTAGAGCTGGAAAAAGCTGGAGTAACTCAGTGGGACAGGCAGCATCTCTGGAGAGAAGGAATGGGTGATGTTTCGGGTCGAGACCCTTCTTCAGTCTGAACCCGAAACATCACCAGTCCTTCTCTCCAGAGATGTTGCCTGTCCTGCTGAGTTACTCCAGCTTTTTATGTCTATCTTCTGTTTAAACCAGCATCCGCAGTTCCTTCCTACACATGGTGTGCATTTAGTTATTCTGAGATTGTTTCATGACTTTCATCGTGCAGAACTTTCAGCTCTAACTTGCATAGGTGTGGGTAGAAATAGACATTACACACATCATGATTTAATAAGGAGCTTGTCTGATACCAAGAACAGGTAAGGTGTATTAACATGAGTCATGCACTATAGTGTCTGGTCTACCTTTGTTGTTGGCATGAACAACTGCGGCGCTGATGAACAGAACGACGACCAACGACCGACGACCGGAACGCATCCTGGTAGGCCTGACTCACCCCACGGGCCTCCCAGGGAACTGCAAAGCTGGGCAGCGAGGCCTGTCTGGGCCAAAGGAGGCTCAGTGGCAGCGGGAATGGGAGCCTCAGCGCAGCATGAGCCTCGGCGACAACGGGATCCTCTGTGGTGGTTGGGCCCCGGCAGCGGGAACCTCAGTGGCGTGAGAGGGAGGAGTGGAAGACAATGGGGATCTGGCGTAGGGGGACCGCCATAAAGAACAATGGGGCCGGCATGCGGGGGACCGTCTGTAAGTAAGGGACAGTGGGTGAATAAAGGGGGGACCCGGCATTGGGGAAGGGGGATGGTTTAGTTTTAGAATCCTCTGCCCAAGGGATAAGTGTTTGTTTGTTTGTTCATTTGTTCCGGTGAAGGCGTGTGCACATGGCAGGCAGCCAGCCAACAGTCGCTTGTCTTTTTATTTTTTTTTTCCACTTTTAATTTCAGTTTTTTGTGTACCTTACTGTGTGTTGTGACTGTTGGCGGACGAATTTCCCTTTGGGGATAAATAAAGTTTTTCGTTGCTGGCATGAGCTAAACATTGAATTTTGCATGACCAGTGCTTGAAAAAACAGGCACTATGTGATCAGATTTCTCAGCAAAAGCATTTACAACACAGATGTAGGTTAATAGGCCTCGAGGTCCAACAGTGTTTTGTACATCACACAAGTGTCCTCCTAACCTTCTTCATTTAAAAACGCCAGTATAGTCATCTAAATATTTTTTTCTCTCTTGCTTCTGGTTGTCCAGACTCACCTTGAATGGACAAATACTTTTTACCTCAATTTTGACTTGTAATAACAAGTTCTACATTTTAACTACTTTTCAGGAAAGGACAACTACTAACTACTAACACCATTCTAGCTACTTTCTTGGAAAGGACAATTTCTGAATTTCATATAGATTTCTTAATGATCTCAAATTTTCATCTTGCCTCCAAATAATAGTTTATTTGTTTCTGTCAAATCCATTCGATACTTTCAAGATCTCTATCAAGCCATCACTTTATTTTTCCATTCAAAGGAGTCCAAGTCTGTTGATCCTCCTTGTTTAGTTGTTTTGAAATTCACTTCAAACACCAACGTTTCTCTCCTCAACGTCCAACGAAGCCAATAAACCATTGATCCGAAGATCGACACAAACTGCTGGAGTAACTCAGTGGGTCAGACAGCATCTCTGGAGAAAAGGAGCAGGTGACATTTTGGGTCAAGATCTTTCTTCAGATGCTTCTTCTCGACCTGAAACATAACTCATTCCTTTTCTCCAGAGATGCAGTCTGACCCACTGAGTTACTCCAGCAGTTTGTGTCGATCTTGTTGTGTCCAACTTGTTGTGTCTATTCGGTTTAAACCAGCACCTGCAGTTCCATCCTACACAAACCATTGAGTTCACTTGGTCACTGCATACTCTTTAGTAATTTACCAATGCATGAACGTTGTTTAGAATAAACTTTGACAGACTATTTGACCATGAGAGGATTACAGGCAAGCCCAATCCTGTTCTCAACTGACAGCCACATGCACATAATTCTTATAACAGGACTGCTAGGTGATTATTCTTCATATTCGTAGCCTAGGGCACTGAGACCAATTGAAAATCCCCTCGGTAAGGTTTACTAACTTGGGACAGAGTTCAGTCTGGAAATCTCTAGCTCTAGATGGCTCATCTGTAGGCATTACTTCACTTTACAAACGCATACCAGTCAACCATTTGGCTGAAATGTCTCTTTAACACTACCACAATTATAAGATGATCTTTTTCAATGCTATTTTTGACCTTTATGCACAGAGACACCAGACAGCAGCTGCAACACGGATTTTGTATTGTTGCAGCCAAGAAATGTTCATCGTCCATCTTATTTTTTCCCATAGAATGATAAAAAATTTTAATGTCATCAAAACAATTTGGAGGCCACTACTCTATCCAGCTCCATAACAACAAATGTCAGTTAAAGGAGTATCAAGTCACCTGCCATTACCATGACAGTGTGATGCTAACAAACACTTACTCAACCTCTAACACTAAGCTTCAATTTTTGCTTATAAAATGATCCTTCAAAAGGAATCAGATAATTACGAGCCCTTCTTTTTTGCCCTGATTAATGACCTGAAACTCTCTGAAAGAAAAAAAAAAGTCTTGTAAAATAACAACTTGACCTTTCTATGCCCCTGGCAGGGACCCAATCAGCATTCTCAAATCCAAACACAGATGCTTGGAGCTAAACACACCACATACTACAGATCAAGTATTCAGTTTACTGTCAAAATATGGCACACTTTTCAATGTCAGGGAAGCATACGATTGCTATAAAAATAACCAAGGACAGTTAACCACCTACAGGTCATTTCAAAAGCAATTGAAATGAGAAGATGACAGAAGTTGCTGGAATAAGCCAGGGGAAGTTTGAATATAATAAATGTTTTTTTTCCTTTTAATCTTTAACTTTTCTGCTGGTTATATTCGCTGAACATGGGCTGACATAAGAATCCATTAATCTCTGAAGAACAGAATTTTCATCATTAAAATTTTGAACAATTTTTTCAGGCTCCAAATACTCTTTGGAGACTAAATTGGATAATCCCCACAACACGAGCAAGAACTGCAATGCATGAGTACAGTGTACAGCCTGTTGCTAATTGAGCCAAACATTGACTTCTCATCTCAGCTTCGGGTCCGATTTGGGAGTGATTGGGATCTCTTAAAAAGCTGGCCTACACCTCTGAAAGAAAGGCAACCCGTACCCCTCAAAATAAAAATGCATTCTGGATCGAGTAGGGGACCTGGTAGGCATTCTCTAAATCGTCAAAGTGAGTGTGGAGCTCTCAATGATGTGTAATACATCAGTTAGCCCGTAGTTAGAGCATTGTAATCCACAGCTGCAACTGGAGGCCACGGTGCAGGGGAGATGGAGCAGAAGAGAATTGTTGTTTTCCACTGGGGCCAAGAGGCCATTCAGATTCTGCCGCAGGACGAGATGGCTATGACTGTGTCTCGACCCAAAGTGTCACCTATTCCTTGTCTCCAGAGATGCTGCCTGACCCGCTGAGGTATTCAGAATTTCGTGTCTATCTTCAGTGTAAACCAGCATCTGCAGTTCCTTCCCACACAGTACCCGAGGACCTGGATTCAGTTGCGTGAGAAATATGTACATGAGCAATTCGAGTGAGTATATTACTAAATCCCATTTCACAACAAATGCATGACTGGATCCGTGCTATACACCTCCAGTGCTCATCTAACAACAATCAGACCTCAGACTGAACATATGCTTCACTGCACCCTCTTAACAATTAACACTATTACAAGACTCTCACTCATCTCACAGCTTCCACCAATTGCCAACTATTCAACCATGACTGGCACATTGCCCAAACACATAGAGATTCATTGAAACACTTCCCACACTCTCAGATCGTGCAACACAGAGAACCATATGATGCACAATTTGAAGCAGCAACAGCTAACTGGGAAAGGGCATTACCTTCCTCCTACGGTACAGCCATAATAGGAGAGACCATTTTAAAATTCACACATGATATGGGCCATGTACATGTCTGTGGGTTTCTGTGCATTTAGTGCAATCCGATACACAGTTGACCTAAAGAGAGGAAAACATATTGCAGTCTTTTTTTCTGAGCATATGACAAGTTCTGGATGGTATTTTACGGCAAAATTGGGAATGTTGCACATAAATATTGTACTGCACAATTTCTCAGTCACTATTCATCAAAAATAACTTTTTGACTACGAGTCCTAATATAACACCAAAGACTAGTTATAGTCTAACACTATCAACGTACAAAGATAACTCCTCAAAATAAATTAATACCATATATCCATCCCCTTGTTAACATTGTTATAGCCTGAATACAGCATGTTAGGAAATAAATGTGTACAGAGGGATTTGGAACCTTGCTCACAAGACATGACAACAGTAAAGATATTAAAAGTGGGCATTTGTAAAATTACTTAATGGATGCTTGCCTTTATGGCAAGAGAAGTATCCTATTAAAGATGAGCTGATAATTTGCTATACTGCTTGGCCTCCATTGAAAAGGTTTATATACCGGTGGCTCAGCGTAGAGTTGTTGCCTTACAGCACCGAAGACCTGGGTTTGATCCAGACTACGGGTGCTGTTTTTGAACGGAGTTTGTACGTTCTCCCCGTGACAGCGTGGGTTTTCTCCGAGATCTTCAGTTTCCTCCCACACCCCAAAGACGTAACAGATATATAGGTTAATTGGCTTGGTGTATGTGTGATGTCCCTAGTGTGTGTAGGATAGTGTTAATGGAGTCATAAATAGAGTCATAGAGTGATACAGTGTGGAAACAGGCCCTTCAGCCCAACTTGCCCAAACCGGCCAACAATGTCCCAGCTACACTAGTCCCACTTGCCTGCGCTTGGTCCATATCCCTCCAAACCTGCCCTATCCATGTACTTGTCTAACTGTTTCTAAAACAATGGGATAGTCTCAGCCTCAACTACCTCCTCTGGCAGCGTGTTCCATATACTCAGCATTCCTTGTGTGAAAAAGTTACCCATTGGATTCCTATTAAATCTTTTCCCCTTCACCTTGAATCTATGTCCTCTGGTCCTCGACTCCCTTACTCTGGGCAAGAGACTCTGTGCACCAGGCACGTACCGTGAGTAATTACTCAAGGTAGGCAGTCAGTCGGCTTTAAAAAAAAATTTAAACTGCGCATGTGCAGATTGTTCTATCCATAAAAAATAGAAATAAGTAATAATTCAATTTTCCCAAGGCTTCTAAATCTCCTTCATTTTTTAATTACTGAGTGGGTGGGGGACGGAGGTGAAGGCAGGTGGAGAGATGGTGGGAAAAACCTCAATTGGTCCCTTGATCGCGCTGTCGGAATTTAAGGATTTGCGGGAAGAGGCTGAAATGAGTGAGGCCGGCGAGCGGCAGGAGAGAGGTTTTCAGACGGAGAGCATTGCCAGAGGTGAGCGGGGACCGGCAGAAGGGACTGTCCGGAGCTAATTCACTCCACCGGCCACAAATGCGGTGGCTCCGTGCCTGGACCGATGCAAGTGGGTTACTAGCCCCGATCCCTCCTTCACAACACTCCTGCCCTCCCCGCAACTTTACCCGGGGCCAGACTCCGCAAACGCTGTGAAAGGAGCTCTTCCCCCCCACCACCCTGGGAAATATGGTATTTAAAAACATAAAGCACCAAGAAATGTACTTACCACGTTATTGGTACACAAACGCCATTCTTCACTCCTTGTTTCCTAAGATAGTCTTGAAATAATGACAATCCATATTTGAAAATCCCGCCAAGAAACTCACACTGCACATGTGCAGTTGGCTGCTGCTCATGGCGCAGCACAGCAAAGGCGGAATTTCAGCTGCCTTCAGCCCCACGTGAAGCAGAGCTGACGGCCCGTGGGCTGCACACACCTTCGCAAGTTGCAAGCGCTGCGGATGAAAGGCACGGAAGAATTATGCCTACCTTAGAGATCCATCTCTTACATAGGCATAATTCTCCCATGCCTTTTACTATTTTATATTTAACTACTACCATTTCATAATTTTAAATCAGGGTAGGCAGTGCCTACCTTGCCTACCCTGACGGCACGTGCCTGCTGTGCACCTACCTGTCTATTCCTCTCATGATTTTGTTACACCTCAAGAAGATCACCCTTCATGCTCCTGTGCATCATGGAATAGAGACCCAGCCTACTCAACCTCTCGTGTGTGGGAAAGAACTGCAGATGCTGGTTTAAATCGAAGGTAGACACAAAATGCTGGAGTAGCTCAGGGGGACAGGCAGCAGCTCTGGAGCGAAGGAATAAGTCTGAAGAAGGGTCTCAACACGAAACGTCACACATTCTTTCTCTCCAGAGATGGATACAAAGGATACAAAGGACACAAAGGACATTTATTATCACTTTACACCAATTGGCATGGTGAAATTTGATAGCCATCGCAGCACACGAATAAAGATAAGGCACAACATTAAAGAATTTAACAATAAACATAAAAACATCCCCCCACAATGGTTCCCACTGTGGGGGAAGGCAGTAAAGTCCAGTCCCATCCCGTGTTCACCCATAGTCGGGCCTAGTGAGGCCTCCGCAGTCGCCGCTCGGGCAGCCCGATGCTTCAGGCCCTCTCGCCGGATGATGGAAGTCTGGTGTCGGGTGAACACTCTCAGCGGCCCGGAGTGTCTGGAAGCGGCCGCTTCCTCCCCGGAGACCACGGCTCCCGAAGAACCACGGACCGCGTCTGGTCGGAGCTCGCAACACTGGCGATCTCGGCGAGAGATCCCAGGCTCCGCAGTGTTTAAAGCTCAGCACCGCCGCGGCTGGAAGCTCCACAGACCGTAGCTCCGCGATGTTGGAGTCGGCAGTCCCAGTCCTCCGGAGCCCACCGCACGGGACCCAGGGGTAAGGCATCGCCCGCTCCGTGATGGGTGCCCCAGCGCTGTGCCGCCGCTGAAGCTGAAGTCCCGGCCGGTCCCGGCAGGAAACGTCTGTGTTGGTAGGCCGCGAAGAAGAGGCGAAAATACGTCTCCGAGAAAAGCCGCAACTACCGACCAGGTAGGGACAGAGAAAAATAGTTTCCCCCATCCCCCCCCCGACCGCCCACATAAAAAAACTAGAAGACCTCCAAGACAAACACTTCTTAACTCACTAAAAGTAAAAAAAGGGTGAAAGGGTGATGCTGCCTGTCCCGCTGAGTTACTCCAGCATTTGAAACGTGTCTACCAACTCAACTTCTCCACATAGCTCACACCCTCTAGCCATGGCAACATCTTCATAAACCTTTTCTGAACCCTTCCAAGCTTGACAATATCTTTCCAACAACATGGTGCCCAGAACTGAACACAATATTCTAAATGCGGTCTCACCTGTATGAAGCTTTGGCGGTCGCAAGAACAACAACTAAGTTTTGATTTCTGGTTTTATTCACAAAACAGCTATTTAGCTTGCAGGTCCTTACAACACGCCTGACCACAATGGTGGTCAGCACTCAACCGCAGCACGAAAGCGAAACCGCACGAAAACCAGCAGCCCCTCCCGAGTCACGTGACAGCAGATTCAGGACGGCGGGGTTCAATATCTGTGTGCGCTCGCAGGCGCCGCTACATGGTCCCCCCCCACCCCCCCCCACCCCCAGAAATTCCGTGGTACGGAAACACACGGGTAACCGGACGATTCGGCCGGAACACGGTAGGACCGAGGTCGCGGGGCGAGCATAACAGTAGGGACCGGCAGAACAGGGGGGGGGGGGACCGGAGATGTAGAGAAGGTACACAGACACCTTAAGGTCTTCACTACTTTATGAAGCATACATCATATAGCCCTGGCTGTACGTGGTCTGTCACGATCACCAGAGAGAGAGCTAGGGGCGTGTGGGTTACAATTATACTAACTGGTGGGGGAGTGGTTAGCATGGACTATCAATTAAAGGTGTACACACATATCATCTACATCCTTCCTCTACCAAAACAAACAGTGAGTGACAGGGCGACCACGTCTCATGCGCTAGGATAAATGCAAACAGTAAAGCACGGGAATACAGAATCACACGTAATCGCCGTAACGGACCGGCGGCCTGACCAGGCGACCAGACCGGGTCCGCACCTCGCCATCACCTCCTTCCCCGACGGGAACAAGCTGGGACGCCGGGTCATGGTGCGGGCTACGGACAGGAGAACCCCTGGGCGACGAAGGCATCGGGGAGGGGCGGCGAAGAGAAGGGCGAGGAAGCCGGAGAAAGCGGGACCGCAGCCGGGAGGCGGACAGGAGGAGGACGAGGGGAGGTCGGCCCCAGAGTAACGGGCAAAACACAGGGCCGCGGACAGGGGCAGCGGGGGGGCATACAGAGCTGGCCGGGGGAGGGAGAGGCTCGTTCACGAGCGAGATGCTGGCTGGACCGGGATCTGGCATATTGACACTTCGGAACGATCACTTGTCCTGCTTGTTTTTGAGGTGCCTGTGCGTCCTTATTGCTATGATTGGTGTCGGGGGGGCACTATGCCTCTGCAGCTTAACGGTCAACAAAATTCATGGCTGGCATCAAAGGGTTTTGGCAAGCTATTGATGTCGGAGAGCTAAGTCCAGCGACAAATCCAGTGATAGCCAACATCTGATCGCCCCACTCTGTCATGTATTCAACGATGTCCTGCAATTGAGAACCGATGTTCTGGCGGGACAGGACAATACACTTTACTTCCAAACACTCAGCTTTAATTCAGGGCTAACAGCATACAAGTCAGTTCCACTGGTGCTTTGTATTTGATAACTTGCCGTCTGAGAATGAGTTAATTTGGGGAAAGTGATGCAGGTGTGAGGAAAGAAGTCCCAGTGAGTCCTGATGATATGGTCTGTTGATCTCACCAACATATATTTCCAGTACAAGGTCTCAGATAGCAACAAAGAACGTGCCCCTCTTTATGCAAAGAACACTACACCCCCCTAACTCACTGGAATAAATCATCAAACAAGCACAGACCACAGAATGAACCATGACTTTCCAGTTTGTTGGATTCTCAGCAACCGGTCAGGCTAATTATCACCTGAGGCACAACAGGCGAGCCTGAAACCTCACCTGGATGAAAATTAACCCTTGTTAGAAACCCAGTAGTTGTAAAAATGTAATTAAAAAGTTCATTTTTGTTGCCACAATACCAATGATGCATGAAACCATAAATATTTCAAAACTACTTGTAGAATTTTTTGAAGCCTTACCTGAATGCCAGTGACTGGCTTCCTTGACATAAAACCACTTCATGGAACAGAGGTACTAGAGGTAGACACAAAAAGCTGGGGTAACTTCAGCGGGGCCAGGCAGCATTTCTGGAGAAAAGGAATGGGTGATGTTTTTGTGTCAAGTAGAAGTGTCTGAAGTAGGGTCTTGACCCGAAACGTCACCCATTCCTTCACTCCAGACATGCTGCCTGTGCCACTGAGCTACTCCAGCTTTTTTGTGTCAATCTTCGGTTTAAAAACCAGCAACTGCAGTTCCTTCCTACACAGGAGTAATAGAGGGCAGATCCACAAAATCAATCCTTTTATGTCATATTACAATATGACATGAATGCTTCATGCCATGGTCTGAGTAGCTTTAGAAACATTTTGAATAAATCAATTTATTTTTTAATTTTGAAGATACACATTGCTGATGTCCCTTCCTTTTATAACATGTGCGTGGTTCCAGATTGGCCTCACATGATAAAGATATGACAAACTTTTTAATAACTGAAACCGACCTATAATCACTGTCATTTGTTTGCTGGAGTTTCTATACAAACTCAGTTTACTGAAGAAAATAATGATGATTGCACTGAGTGTATAAAAGTACTATTCACTGAATAATGTGACCTATCCTAACTTTGTTTGGAATAACTTTCTCCATCATTTGATCTATATTATGCAATTCACCTTGTTTAAAACTGGCAGAGCTAAAGAATGGAGTAAATGAATGAAAAGGTAAATATTACTGACTGAACAAGCTAAGTACAATGACAGAAGGCTTGGTGAAAATTAATAGTCAACAATAGTCACAAAAACCCATAGTCTAAACAGCATAGAGCTATTAAGGCTGGAATGTGGACCTGCTGCCAGCCTTCTAAAATACTTAGCAGAACTGTAGTTAAAGAGGAGAATATTTTCAACAATGCGTACTGTGACATCGGTCTGTATTGGCTTAAAATGTTTCACCTGTGACATACATTTAAATAATTGATTGTAATTGTGATCTGAAGTGGGCTCCTATCCTATCTTCGTGTAAACCAACCAGCTGCAGTTACTTCCTACACACCCTATCTGTAATATAAAATTGTCTTCTTCTTGCTGACCTGCTGTACATTCACAGCATTTTTCCAAGCACCATATCATGACATGTTCTTTTCCAGTCCATTTTCATTTGATTATTGTAGGAGAAATATAGTGTAATAGGTAAATTGGTGTTACTTATTGGTGTCAATTGTCAATCATGCAGCCAAAATGTGAGGGTTATGCAGTTCGTTCGGCCCAGCGGTCTGAACTGGCACTTTTGCATTGTTGAATTTGTGAAAGAAGTATCAGTCCACGAGATCTTTGATCTGAGGGTCAAAGAAGCAAAATAAATCACGAACAAATAAATGCTACCTTTCCTGATTGTGTCGTTATATTACACAGTTCAGACATTTACCAGATGTCAAATGGGCATTTCGACAATTGGGGAAGATATTCTCTTTAACTGGCTTAGTGGTACTAAAATCATGTCCTTTATTTTCCCCCCCTGGGTTTTAATTTTTTAAGCAAATCAGCCAAATATGGGAAAATGTAGAGAAACCTTTGCCAGAGTTCTTGCACAGAAACTGTAGAGAAACCTTTTGAGAGCATAATGTAGTAACTAATCTCTGCACTATGAACGGTCTTGATCGCACAAGGAGAATAGAGGGCTTTGTTTTTTGCACTATATTGTTCTTTAAAATTATATTGAACTTATTTTTGTTGTTTATTATGATACCATGCAGTAAGTAAAGCATTCCATTGTTCTATTTCGGGACATATGACAATAAAATACTCTTGAACTCTCTCTATGCCAAACTTTGTATTAACCCTTGGCCCTTCGCAAAAAATTATTACGCTTCAACTAGTGTGTTAGGCAAAAGGCAGTTTATTAACACAAAGATGCTACATGTAAGACCAAATTCTTGAGAGATCACTGAACACATTGCTGTAAATTCCAGGTCTTTATTAAAATGACAGCCAAAACTGCATAATAATGGCAACTTTCCACTAAATTTTGAAGACATTTCTCACCCAACATCAATAATTATGGAGTAGCAGCAGTTACTAATTATTCCAAAGTCATAATCAGCCCAGTGAATTTATTGTAAACGTCAGGCTTGTTTACAAAATTGTCTGACTACTCGATTAGAAAATGCACCAAACTGAGTCCTCAGCAAAGCATGCATTATTTAAGACGTAGATGGTGTCTGGCAACAATCTGTAGCAGCAATTGTTGTTATTGCCTGTAGGAAAATTCACACTTTTCAGAGTTGAGTTCTTTCACCTTTCTTGCCCACTGCACACCTATCTCCGCTCATGCCAGCTGTACAAATAAAAAGGAACTCCCATGACCTGGAAAGTGGGAACAACTGACACATAGGTACCCTGAATGCTGGGGTAGACCCAATAATTTAAAATTTGTTTGGCCATGACTCATCCAAATTTCAAAACCACTGGACATATGATTATGTGTAACATTACGATAACCAAATGGAAATATTTGACCCTATTGAACTAAACCAATGGTATAGGCTTGTTGCATTCTGGCAATGGATTCAAAACTGGATTTATTAAATTCCGTGTATGAGATTTTTAGGGCGACAACTGAAGACAGATAAAGGCATTATTCATTGTATATTTTTTCTGCGTTTGTGACGACACAGAAAATCGTGCGTTGTTAATTCAAAAATATTGTCAATATGTTTTTTATATAATGAGTGCAGCAAAGGAGTTTACCTCTAATTACTTTCAGTTTTACTTAATGCCCACCATTTTGGGGTGTTTGGGTACAAAGATCTGTCATAAAATGAATTGTGCATCTGTCATCTTATATGCTGAATCATAACAAAATTAACATGATGCATGCAGTGCATGGAAATACATTTAACCCTCAAGGATCTAGTTTAATGCTGAAAGGAATTTTCTCAAAGGTTATAATCTTCTCCCTATTTTGTATAAATTGTCTTTCTCATTTATTTAGGTCATGTCTTTGCCACACCCAGCATGTTACAGAGCACGAAAGCAACTGGTTTTCCAGGCCACTGATTCCTTGATTATGCCACCCCCTTGAATGAGCTGAATAAGAGTGGCAAGAATTATCAGTTGTTCTACAACCCTCCCACTTCTTGATGTTGTGATGTTTGGCAGGGGGCTGCAACTTTGCTATGACCTCCTTCAAAGGCCCAATAGAGATTGGACTCAGCAATGTGGTTAATTCACATGGGGGTAACCATGTTGTATCACTCTCCAGTTGTAGTGGATCAGTGCACTAGCAATTATGCCAAAGGGGGCAGCTTTTCAAGGTTACAGTTTTGTTGATATCCTATGCACAGACCTTATGCCGTTATGTTTCTCTCTCTGAAAATGCATTGTATTAAAATAACTTAATGCCCATAATTTTTCTTGTACAGGACTTTTCTCGTGAGTATTTGAGCCACTAAATATTGCGTTGTTGAGAACAATCCTCCATTTGAAGGAAGTACACAATCCTGAAAACCATGTCAAATCAGCAAGATAAATACGATAACGAAGAAATCGATATGGCAGCCATTGTTTTAAAATAAGGGCTCTGCATGAAACATATCATTGTAACATGAATAAAAATAATAATTTTCTTGTTAAACACGAAACATTTACTATTGTCATGCTTCTTTGAATTATTATTCATCATTGTCCTCATCATGACAAAAGGCAAACATGCAAATGGAAATACTTACTGATAGTGTCAACTTCCAATAATTTGCAGTTAATAGTTTTAAGGTGGATGGATTTCATAACACCAGTTGGGAACATATTAACAACATAAAAAATGGCGAGGACTTTGCCTCAAAGGTACACAAATGTTGAGTAACTCAGCAGGTCAGTCAGCATCTCAGGTAGAAGGAATGACCCCTGCGTACTCCAGCATTTTGAGTCTACACTTGGATTTAACCCAGCATCGTTCAGTTCTTCCCAACAGAATGGACTTTGCAGATCCGCTATGGTACAGTAAGAGTTCAAATTCATTGTAACAGTATTTTGGAAGAACTCAGTCTGACTTCTCCAACAAAAGTAACTAGAATGAAAGCATCTATCTACAACTTCCCAAGCCATACTCTAGCATCACTAGCTTTGGAAAAAAAAATCTTGAATAGTAGAAAGAAATTGGTTTTGTTCAGCTCGATTCGAGCAGATAATGAGGTAGCCACAAGCAATAATGTTTCAGTGTTTTGTTGAATCAAATGTTGTGTGTATGTCTTTGAGTTATATCAGTGCCACAGGGGCTGGCAGACAATCTAATTTCATTATATTCATGAATAATAATGTTGTCCAATGGATGTTGTACAGAATAGCTACCTGTAAAGTGCCATCATTCCACATTCAAAGTGTGGGAAAACATTTAAATGTTTGCGTGATTTATTTTCTGACATTGAAGAGAGTTATTTTTATAATTCATATTTTTGCTCGGCAAATATCCTAAAGACATTGATTTATGGCCCCTTAAGATGGACCAATTGCAAGAAGTGAGTGTCCATCTCATGGTAGTGTTTAAGATAATCTAAGTTTAAAGATGTGTAATGTAACTGTTGTCTTATGTTAATGCAGATTAGATAAGTCGATTTAGTAGTGCATCCTTTTGTTACACTATTTGTCCATAGTTGCAATTTTTATATCAATATCTTTACTTGATGGTCATTTCTTTCTTTTGATTGTTTTTAAAATGAAATAATATTATTAGTATTATAATTTCATACCATGTCCAATGGTGGGATATAGGCATAAATGACATACGCATCCCCAGGGAACACACACATGCATACATGTGCTAAAATATGTGTACAACTGGTTCCCCTTGCACAGAAAAAAGTAATCTATATGGATGACTGTAAATTAGGATTTAAAAGGTAGCTTACAAGACCTGACAAAATCTGTCATCCTGCATCAATATTCACATAACGTGCGACAGCATTCTTGTGATAAATCCACACAGCGCAGGAGGTCCTTTTAGCCCGCAGATTTTTTGACAATGGCCAGGTCCTCGCC